>JADRCC010560327.1:0-10939 GCA_019843855.1 Hylomyscus alleni
CAATGGTACTAGAGGAGTCTATGGAAGATAAAGATCTAGAATCTGTAGCTGAATCATAGAAGAGACCCTTTGGATTTTGGAATAAGGCTCTACAGTCATCAGGAGACAACTATTCTCCCTTTAAGAGAGAGCTCTTGGCTTGCTATTGTGCCTTAGTGGAAACTGAATGTTTACCAATGACCACCAAGTTATCATGCAACCTGAGCTGGGTATCTGACCCGCCAAGTCATTACTTAGGATCTACACAGCAGCAATCCATTATTAAACTGCAGTGGTATGTATGTATGTGATTCCAAGGGCATAAGAAAGTTTACATGAATCTATTACTCAAATACCTTATTTATTTATTTACTTTTACCACTTTAGAAGTAGTGTGTTGGAGATTGGTTCTAATGCTTCAATCGAGATTCAATCGAGAATCTGGTAAACACTAAAGGTCTTTGTCCCCAATTGATTTTTGATAGATCAATAAAGATGCCAGTGGCCAATGGCTGGGCAAAGAGAGATGGGGTGGGACCTTTAGAGTTGTGCCAGGTAGGACTCAGTGGGGAGGAGACAGAATCCCTATGATTTGGTAGGAAATCTAAGAGATTCAGAGCTGCAGGAGAGAGAGGCAGCAAGCCATGTATCAATTCAGGTAAGTGGCCACTGGCCACTTCCCCAATTGGGCCTGGGGTAGCAGGAGAAAGTTTAAGAGCGCCCAGCTTTTGAGGTAGCCAAGGCATATTAAAATTAACTGGTGTGTGTGTGTGTGTGTGTGTGTGTGTGTGTGTGTGTGTGTGTGTTCCATTCATGAATCCAGATAGCTCCTGGGTGGGCCTGCGCATGTGATCAGCAGCTGGGAGCCAAAACAGTGTAGCCCCAACTCACTGCTACAGATGGTGGCCAACATGGTAGGTGAGAATTAATTTTGAAATTTAGCCAGGCAGTGGTGGCGCACGCCTTTAATCCCAGCACTTGGGAGGCAGAGGCAGGCGGATTTCTGAGTTCGAGGCCAGCCTGGTCTACAGAGTGAGTTCCAGGACAGCCAAGGCTACACAGAGAAACCCTGTCTCGAAAAAACCAAACCAAAAAAAAACAAAAAAGAAATTTAGAGATTATCAGATGGAATCCATACGCACAATGAGGAGGAGGAGGAGGGAGAAAGAGTTTCTCAGCAAGCTGAGTCACGCGCGCTGTGAAACTAGAACAAAGGGAACACAGCCAGCTACCTCACCTGCTAGGAGGAAGACAACAGAGGCAGACACATCCTGCTTCCTACAAACAGAATCAAAGGATAGGGAGAAATAAATTTGATTTTATTGTTTTTAAGGACAGAAAGGAGATTGAATGAAAAAATGCTTTAAAGAAATTTAAAAGTCTTGCCAAGGCAAGCTCTCAAAATCTTTGAACATGGTCCACATGGGATTTGCGGGGATTTACAGTAAGTAGACATAGATAATAAATAGTGAGGTTTTCAATCTTAAAAAAGTCAAAAGCAGGGGTCAGGAAGCCTAACCTATCTCAGACAGTGGAAACTTAGGCCTTGAGAATTATATAAAGAGAAAGGGGGCATAGCTGCCATTAAACTGTTTAAGATGTGTTACTTATAACACAGGTTAAGGGCCAGATAATAAACTCATGATTATATTAGATTCTAATTTAATTATAATAAAATGCTTTCAATTTACTCAAATAGAAATGGCTAAGTGTAGCTAAGGTCGAATAGTTCAAATATACTTTAGTCTTCAAAAACATCAGAAATCCACAGAACTTCATTCAGGATCATTTGACAATGAGATATGTCTGCTTCTGACAGCTTCCCCATTCTCCTTCAAAGAACTGAGTATCTTTACCTCCACTTGAGGTGGCTTATTGTGGCAAGGTAGCCATGAGGCAAAAAATGCCCTACTCATCTATAGACAAAATACATCCAGAAAAGGACACAGAATGCAGGAGTTCTGCCAAGACAGAATAAACTAGTCCTTCATAGTTCCTGCTCCATTTCAAGGTCTATCAGACGGTTCTGAGCCAGAAGGCTGAAGACAGATGCTCCAGCGTATAAAGAGGAGGGGCTATGCAGGTTGTCAGCTGTCTCTACAATTGTTTAAGGTTTAGAAGGTATGTTTGGTGCTTCCTATATACTCAGGTAATCTTTAAATAGTTCTTGAACTTCTGATGGAGTTGAAGACTAGTTGTAGTCTCATAAGCAAATTTAAGTTGTTTATCATTGAAAGATATGATATAGAGTTGAAAACATGGTGTTAGAGGCTAAAATCAAAATACCAAAGTGACGTAGCCCAAGCTCATCACTATAATGGTGGAGCTGAGAAATGAGGCAGACTAAAGTTTCATGCAATAGCAAACTTTATTCAGGACATCAGACAATGTATACTCTGAGGGTTAGAGGAGTCACATGGTTAAAATGTACAGTCACAAAAGCTACATGTGGTGGACAAGCTGAACAGAGCAAAAACATTGTTTTCCATAGAGGCATATAAACAAATAAGAATAGACAGTTGTAATGAATAATTTGAAGTAAACTCACTCCTATCCGTTTCATGAAAGCATAATCCAAGAACAATTTCACATTTTTGAAGAAACTAAGGTCATAAGATTGTCTTGTTTTCTTGAAATTTCCTCACAAGCACTTATAAATCTCATATGATGTCATACTTGGATCATGTTCTGACACTTATGGGTTCTACTCCTGTTAAAATGTCTTCTGCTCCTATGCATGTGCCTATAGCTTTAGAGGTTGTGCCCTATGATCAATTGTCTGAGGAACAAAAGGCTAGGGTCTGACTTACTGATGGTTCTTCATGCCATGCAGGCACCACCCAGAAGTGAAGAGTTGCAACATTACAAACCCTTTCTGGAACAACCCTGAAAGACACCAGTGAGGGGAAATCTCCACATTGGATAGAACTTCAGGCAGAGCACATGGTTTGACATTTTTCTTGGAAGGTGAAATGGGCAGATGTGCAGTTGTTTACTGATTCATGGGCTGTAGTGAATGGACTGGATGGTTGAATGGCCATAGCCTTGGAAAGAGCATGATTGGAAAATTGGTGAGAAAGACATCTGGAGAAAATGCAAACAGATCTCTCGGAATGGGCAAAGGATATGAAGATACTGTGTTCCATGTAAATGCTCATCCAAAGGTGACTTCAGCTGAGGAGGTCATTAATTAAGATGACCCCAAGATGATCTGTGGAGTGTTAGCCTCTTTCCATAGACATCCCTGTCATTACCTAATGGACCCATGAACAAAGTGGTCATGGTGTCTGAGATGAAGGTTATGTATGGATGCAACACATGGATTGCCATTGAGTAAGGCTGACCTGGATATAGCTTCTGCTGAGTGCCTGATCTGCCAGTTGCAGAGACCAACACTGAAACCCAATGTCACAATTTCCTGGTGTGACCAGCCAGTGACCTGGTGGCAGGTTGACTACATTGGACCATTTGCTTTGTGGAAATGGAAACACTTTGTCCTTACTAGCATAGATACTTATTCTGGCTATAGATTTGCCTTATCTACATGAAAACGCTTCTGCCAAAACTACAACCCATGCTCTTGTAGAATGCTTTATGCTGCATTATGGTATCCCACACAGTACTGCTTCTGACCAAGGAACTCACTTCACAGCCAGAGAAGTGTGACAGTGGGCCCACATTCATGGATTCCACTGGTCTTACCATGTTTCCCATAATCCTGAAGCAGCTGGTTTTGTAAAAGAGTGGAATGGCCTTTAAAGACATACTTACAAAACCATCTAGATGCCAGTAGCTGGGAGGGTTATAGCAGGGTGTTCAAGAAAGAAGATGCTTTGGATCAACATCAAATCTATGGTAGTTTCTCTTTTTGTCAGGATTCATATGGTCTAGGAATCCAGGGGTAGAAATGAGAATCATTCCACTGCCACCCATAGTAACTCATTACAAAAAGTAAACTTTTTGTTTCCATGACCATTAAGTTGTACTGGCCTAGAAGTTTTGGTTCTAGAAGGGTGAGCACTCCTGCCAGGAACTATAATAAACATTCCATTGAACTGGAAGCTCACACTTCCCCTGCCACTTTGGCTTTTTTTTTTTCTTTTTGGTTTTTCGAGACAAGGTTTCTGATCCCCTTAAGCCAACAGGCTAAGAAAGGAATATCTGTGTTAGGATGAGTGATTGATCCAGATTCCCAGGGGGGAAATTGGATTGTTTTTCCATAAAGAAAATAAGGAAGATTATGTCTAGAGTGTAGGAGGTTCATGAGGGAGTCTCTTGCGGTGTTACAATATCCTGTGATTAGAGTCAATGGGAAACTCCAACAAAACAGTTGAAGCTAGATGACAAAGAACCCAGACCCTAAAGGAATGAAGGTATAGATCACTCCTCTAAGATCCAAGACCTGCTAACAACACACACACTCACTGCAGATCTGTGTCTTCTTTCCTCTATTTCTTTATAATGTAATGAAATTACCAATTGATATATCAATGGCTGCATAGTTAAATTATGAGACACTATAAAACGTATCATTCATTTGCAGGTGGACATGGGATACTTTGTGACTGTTCATGGGAGAGTTATATCATATTAGGTGTAATTATGATCTGGCTACTGTTTCCATTTGTAAATTAAGCATAGCATAAGGAGATGTGATTGTGTCAAGTTGACAAGGAGTAGGTTTGTGATGGCTAATTCTGGTTGTCAACTTGACTTCATCTGGAATCAACTAAAACACAAGCAGCTGGGCATGCTTCTGAAGAAAGTCTCTTGATTGGATCATTTGAGAAGACCCACCATAAATCTGGGCCACAACTTCTGGTGGTAGTCTACACAGGACACAGGAGGATGAAGCTTTTGCTTTTTGCCTGCTTGCCCTCACACTCACTGGCAAGCTCATCTTTCTTGCTGTGAAGGCATTGCTTCTATACCGTTAGAATCAGCTTGGTCAGGATTTCAGCATAGGCTGAGCTGAGACATGCAACCTCATGAACTGAACTACTAAGTTCTGAGCCTTTCTGTCAGGAGATATTCAGACTAGTTCGACCACAGCCTGTAAGTCCCTCTAATAAATCCTTTTCTTAATATGTTCAAATATATTTATATATTCTTTCCATCACTTCTATTCATATAGAGAACTCTGACAAATATGGATATCATGAATGTGTGTTAGATTTTATTAATGCTATTTCTGCATGATCATGATGGCTTCTCTTAAAATTATGTAAGATTTTAGTTGACTTTCATTGACAAAATCACCTGGTCATACTACATACATATTGGTTTAATGTGCCAAGCTTTGGTCTATACTGGGCATTTAGTCTAGGGCCTCAATAAAGACAATGTCTACCACTAGTAGCTACCCTCCAAGCTATTTCCTAATATTTTCTTGTTCTTTTTCTTTTTTTTCTTTTTTTTTTTTTTGTTATTGGTTTTTCGAGACAGAGTTTCTGTGTAGCCCTGGCTGTCCTGGAACTCACTCTGTAGACTAGGCTGGCCTCAAACTCAGAAATCCGACTACCTCTTCCTCCCAAGTGCTGGGATTAAAGGTGTGAGCCACCACAGCCCGTCCTATTTGCTAATATTTGACAGGTTCTTACTATATAGCTTGACTCTTCTGGAACTTGTGATCCTCCTGTCTCAGCAGCTTCGAGTGTAGCTACTGGTGGTAGACATTGTCGTTATGGAGGCCATGGACCTCAGCATCAGTGTCACTGACTACACAGGAGGAGTGCACTGCCCAGCATCACTGACTACACAGGAGGAGTGCGCTGCCCAGCACCACTGACTAGACAGGAGGAGTGCGCTGCCCAGCACCACTGACTACACAGGAGGAGTGCGCTGCCCAGCATCACTGACTACACAGGACGAGTGCGCTGCCCAGCATCACTGACTACACAGGAGGAGTGCGCTGCCCATCATCACTGACTACACAGGAGGAGTGCGCTGCCCATCATCACTGACTAGACAGGAGAGGAGTGCGCTGCCCACTTCTACTTTTCTTCTTATCATGAAGTGGTTAAAAATGTTTTCTGAGTCATCACTGGCCACTGTCATCCCAGCTTCTTATCACATTCTCTTGAGATCTGGAGGAGATATGTCATAGCGGTACACAGACACTTATGAATAACCAAGTAGTTTAGTGTCTCCAGATGCCAAGAGCCAATTGGCTGTCAGAAGAATCTGTGTGCCAAGAGTCAACCTAGTGTTTCAAGAGATCAGACTGTCTAGTCAATGCTGCCTTCATCATGCATCCACAATAGTTGTTATGATCATGACTGATTTGGGTTATTGTTTAGTTTGTGAAGTGTAGTATAATACAAACATAATGCAATAGAAAAGATGGCTTCTTTCCAAATTAACTCATCTTGGCATATAAAACTTCTGGTTTTTGAAAACAAAACAAAATCATCTCAGCTTGGTATTTACTGCTGTTCATTCTTCAACCCCCCAGCTCACATGAGCAGCACTGCTTGTCAGCTTGCACTGTCTGCATTGTCTTCTTTACCCTTCACACAGGTATGAGGTGGGCCTTTTACAGATGAGGACCCTGGGACCGAAGGGGTTAGGAAACAAACAATTATCACCTCTAGATAAAATGACCAGTTTGGTTCAAGCACAGATTTAAGCAACTCAAGCTGGTCTCTCCTGTTGATAAGCTAACCTTCTGCTTGCTGTGCTCTGCCCCCTTCCAACCCCACCCCCTCCCACACTTGCAGTTTTCTTAGAGACCTCACCTCACAGACTCCATAGGGCTTGACACAGAACTCTTGGTTGAGTAGCTTGGACAGGTCTGCCAGAAACTGTGTGTTTCTATTTTACAGTGCAGTGACACTCAGGTGTTCTGTATGTTTAAACAGGTGACTTACTGAAAACAGCTATATTTTCAGAAACTTTGGCATAGGAAGGACTAAGTATTTATTTAGTGCAAACTTTTGTTTTTAGTCAGGGGAAGTGGACCTCAGAGAAGGGAGGTGTCATTTGCCCAGTCATGTAGTGATAAACAAAGTGGGATATATTTCCCTTTCATGACTAGTTTATGTAACCCTCTGGCTTAGGTCAAAAGCTTCAAATGTGATATCATACTCCAATTGTAACTTGCAAACAAACAAACAAACAAACAAACAAAAAACCTAAGGGATCTCAACTTCAGATATCAGAGGTGGGATGGAAAAGTCCAGCACAGTAACTTTATACTCATCAAAACTGCTTATTAGTTCTTCTGAATATCGCCCCACCTGAAATAAGCCAAAGCCTCTCTCAGGTCCCAAATCAGTCAACTTAACCCCTGGCTCAGTGCTAGTAAACTAAGAGTCCCGATGTGAGCCACAAAATTCACCTAAGGAATGCAGCCCAGCTCGTTTGCATAGACAAGTGTGGTGTTGTCTTCACGGCTACAGGCAGAGTCCATGGATGAAGAATACATTTAACCTCTCTCTCCACCCTCCCAACGGCTGCTTCTTCCAGCTAGGCCAGACCTGCTGGTTGTGCTGTCTCCTGCCTCACACCCAGAGTTCAGCAGGCCTGCCCAGCCACAAGCCTCAGGCTTCCTTCCTCCCCAGTCAACAACCACTCCACCCATCCCATCTGAAGTCAGGGTTACCAAGAAAACCATGGGACCTCTTTTACTACAGTGCAGAAGACAAAAGCAAAGACAGCCTTCAAACATCAAATCCTCTAAAACCCAGTTTGGGTCTATCCTAGTAAGCTGCAATGACAACCTATCTCACTGCTGGTCACCACATCCCATCCATAAGGAATCTAGCCCAGTCACTTCCTTGCTCAATTTCGCTAAAAGGTTCTCCTTCGTCTCTCATGCTACATTAAAAGGTTCTTAGATTTTCGTATATTGAACTCATTGGGCTTTGCCTTTTGATTTCCCATTGGCATTTCTTTCTGTATAGGTATGTACTCAAAATGATCATCTCATAATATCAGCAAACAGATAGGGGTTCTCTGTGTAGCCTTGGCTATCCTAAAACTAGCTCTGTAAAGCAAGCCGGCCTCAAACCCACAGAGCTCCACCAGCCTTCTGAGTGTTGGGATTATAGGTGTGTGCCACCACCCAGTTGCTTTTACTTTTTATTATTCTTGTTTGTTTAGCCTAACCTGAGTCTGATATTTCCATTTTCTCCATTTTCTAATATTTGCAAATAAATTTAATTCTTGAAACTCTTCCCATTCATCCTAAATAATTTATTTGAAACAATTTCCATTTGAAATTATCACCCACTATGGGTAGGAAGGTACAAGGTCAGGGCCAATTAGAGGTGAGTTCAAGGTCAGGCTTGGCAATTTAGGCAGATTATGAATCAAAAAAAAAAAAAAAAGGTAACATAGGGCTAGAATGTGGCCTAGTAGTAGAGGGTTTTGCTTGTCTGGCATGCACGGACCTTAGGTTCAATGCCTCAAAACAAGTTTCCAAGATTGCTACACACACTTAAAAATATGTATTCAAGGCAGGCATATACATGTGCACATGCACGCATGCACACTCTTGAGCGTGCACACACACACACACACACACACACAGTTTGAGACAGAATCTCATATAGTTGAGGCAGCCCTCAACTGAGTATATAGCCAATGATGACAAACATTTGATACTTCTGCCCCACCTGAGTGCTGCCATTAGAAGGTATGTCACCATACCTGACTATGTGGACCAAAGCTTTGTGCATGGTAGGGAACACTATTACGTGAGTTGTACCTTTATCTCGGCGATGTTTACTAAGATTGTATTTTATTTTTCTCTTGTCCAACATTTTGTCCCAACTGAACTTTAACTTCCCAAGTGCTAAATGTCTGCATTTTCTGTTAGCCACACACAAATATTCCAGATTTACTTTGCTTTCTCTTTATTTTCTGAAGGTAAGAATATTAACTTTGGGGCTGAAAAGATGCCTCAGTTATTTAGAGACTGAATACTTTTAATTCCAGCATGAAGATGGCCGCTAACAATTGTCTTTAAGTGCAGGCCCAGGAGAGTCAACACCTATTTCTAAACTTCAAGAAACACACATATTTTGTAGGCAAAACACCCACACATATTAAAAAATATCCAATTGTAATTTAAACAGAATACTAACTTCCCATGACTGATGAGCTTCTGCTTCAGGCCAATCATTGCCCAGGCCTGTGCTGACCAAAGTAGGGGCTGTTCCTACAAACAGTACCTGGGCTGAAAATGCAAGTATTCTGAATTAAGATGTGCTTCAGGCACGAGTTCTTACCCAACACAAATTCTACCTGGAAAACAGAATATAAAACATCTCAGTAATACATTAGATATATATTTGGGTTAAATGAAGGGTTAAATAATAGATCAGGACTTTAAAAATTTTTTTAAACGTCACCGTGAATTTAAAATGTCACCCATTTTCCCACACTTACGGTGTTACATCTGTATTTTTAAATAGTGGTGGCCTATGAATGTCACACACTTGGAGTGACAAGTCAGACTGATTATATTTTCCTGATTTTTTTCTTCCTGTTTTGTGAGATGAGGTCTCAACTATGTGGCTCTTGCTGGCCTGGAACTCAAGTCTGCCTCAGTCTCCCCGAGCTGGGATTACAGATGTGCAAGCCTGGCTATTTCCCTGATTTGGGAGGATAGCTCACTAGCAATGAGTCAGACAAACAGGATTTTTGTGGAATTTTATTAAAATTCACACAATACTTTCATTTGTACTTAAGAATCCCAAGCCCTAGAAAGACAGTTTTCTACCTTGTGTGCTATCCATTCACTGCAGACAGGAAGCAGTATAGTTCAGTAATAGTATTCCTCTGCCATACCTGCTAGAAGATGCCCAAGGAAGCAGGACACCAGCCTTGCTCTGTGGACTCCTTTCAGCAGTTATGGTCTCCACATTGAATTCACCCATTGAAACCGAGTAAGAGCTGTGCAGGATGGATACCTGAGCACACAGGAGCTCTCATCTAGGAAGGACTGAGCTTCCTTGGGCAGAGAGGCAGGTTCACTCTTAGACAGTAGGACATTGTGACATCAGCATGATGGTCTGAGTTTCCTATGATGACCCACCCAGTCCAAGCTGTCACTTGCTCCAAGCCCAATCCTCTACCATGAGTGTGAAACAGCTAAAATCAGCAGATCCGCATGGACCTTGAGGTGACAGACTGGCTCTGGTGAATATTCCTATTTTTTATTTAGAAGGTGACCCACCAAAGTGTTACTTTTTTTTATTATGAATTGGATAATGATGCCTAATTCCCTGAGGTTTTTCCCTTTGTCCTGATTAAGGATTCCTCTTCGAATGGTTCAGAATGTGGAGGAAAGAGTCCCAGGCAGTCATTCCTTCAGCTTCACTGGTAATGTTTACTGGGGCAGGGGACAGCAAAGGCTTTTATTTCTAAGCCTACTCTTATAATTTTGGTTTGAATTGGGGGCCCGTGGCCACCATAGATTCCACATGAGTCATAAAGTCCAATCCCTAAAAAGGCTTTTCCCTTAAACATGTATATTTTGGAGGCTGAGAGTAAAATACAGAGGCACAAGTGTGCTGAGCATGTGTGAGGCCCAGAATTCAATTTCTAGCATACACACACACACACACGCACACACACACACACACACACGCGCACACACACACACACACACACACACGCACACACACACGTTATAATTCTGCATCAGAAAGCTCTACATGTTATTTTATTCCAGTTAAAATATGGTGCAGCAGTGAAAGCCAGTACACATGTCTGGATATGCAAGCCTGGGTACAGTTAGCCCACTTTATGTAAAGACAGGATGGAACTGCCTCCACCAATGTTAAGAGTGAGAAGCTGGTGAGTCCGTGGCTCTGCTTCATGACTCAGAACTGTAGTTGGGTATATAGAGCTACCCTGCAGGCTTCATTTTAGATAAATGAACTATGAGAAAGGCCAGCAATCCGTCTTTTCAGATTTCTTCTCTTTCTGCTAAACAGAGATTCTAGAATTA
>JADRCC010560330.1:0-17679 GCA_019843855.1 Hylomyscus alleni
AAAAAATACATACAAGCAACATTATATGGACTAAACAGCTTATATCTAGGAATACATATGAATATACAAATACATATACACATGTAATAACAATTGATGAAAAAAGAGGGCATGTAATAGAAAGTAAGCAAGGAGGAATATATAGAAAGATTTGAACAGAGGAAAGGGAAGAGAGAAATGTTATAATTAAAGTGCAATCTCAAAAATAATCAAAGCAGCAAGCAAACAAACCAAAGAGACAAGATAAGTGGAAGGCACAACTCAAATGCAGGGCTTGTAAGTCCCAAACACATTCAATGTGTGCCTCATAAGAACTGGAAAGCTGTGTCATTTAGTAATGGGAGGTGGTGGTGGTGAATGGAATTAAATTTTTTCAAAAGAGGAAAATCACTGCTGTTAATATTTATTTTGAAAAATGAATAAATGGTGGGAACATTTGATCACATCATGACTTTGGGGGAAGATAGTTTCAGGAGAATAGCCACAGTTATCTTTTATAACCTGCAAGTTTGTTTCCAGCTGTTGGGGAAGCAGTAAGATGCATGCTAATTAAAAATGAATCATACTAGGGCAGGGTGGAGAACCTGGAGCACATACTGGCCTAATCTTGGAGCAGAGCTATTTTGAGGAATTGGGGCTAAAAACTAATGCCCTAGTAGGAATGTGAACAATGACTTTTCTAATATCATTTTGGTCTTTTAATTATTTTCTAAGAAAGGATAAGACACCAAGGGACAAAGGACTTCTATTTTTAATGGCCTATATTATGAAAGTGTACCAGTAAATATAGAAAAGAAAATGCTTCCCTATGAAGTACTAATGAATGTTTTTCTTGATTCGATGCTAACAGTTTCAGAAGACTATAAATATAGTAAAGGGGCCTTATTACTACAGACTGCCATCAGCAAATGTCTCAGGTCTTCCCAGTAGAGAGTCAGAAAGGAGAGTGTGCTAAGCTCAAATCCCATTGCCTCTTTGCACACTTTTTTCAAGACCCTTCTCCAATTCTTTCAGGGAGTCCCTGCTACCTCCCATGCGCCATACAAGGCAAGAGGCATTTGAGGAATACATTGAGGTATGTATACATTGAGGTAAGAAGTTCCTTAAGTTCAGTTTATGACTCTAGGTAAATCTCTTTGAAATTATAGATCCTATTATAAATACCAATGCTTTTTTTTGTATGTTTGTCATTTATCAAAGCATTACTGTACCACAAATATCAATGATCTTTATTTCAGTCATCTCTGTGTTTTTAGAGCAAGCCATATTGCTGATACTCATCATGCACAGCTCCAGCATATTTTACAAGTGATAAACAGCTGGGTTTCCTGCACATCCCACTCTGACCATAGATACAATGGACTCTGTTCCCCATAAACCTATAGGCTCTTCTAAGAAAAATTTTCAGGACATATGCCAAAGAGAATAAAGATTAGACTTTCAGTATTCTTAATTACATTAACTACTCACAGGAGTTTGGAAGAATTAACAAAAGTTCCTTGAATAAAGGATGCAGGTAAGCCAGGTTTTGAAAGGCCTCTACATTCCAGTAGTAAGTGAAGGGAAGAGATTTTGATGTTGGGCTATAATGGGTTTTAAACAAGGCATAGGTATCATTATATTCACATATTGGACAGTGTGCTCTGCCTCCTGCATACCCTGACAAAATCATAACCTCAATTACCCATGGTTCACACACCAACAGAATCCATCCTTTCATGAAGAGAGAGCTGAAAGTCCACCTAATATTTGGCACACCTACCCTGCTCCTGGACAAGTGATGAACATTGCTGGGATGGATGGGAATGCTGAGATTGGCTCAGAGAGGATAGGTGGTGTGCGGTGTGTGGCACATTTGCAAGAGGAAACAAGAAAGCAGCTTAGTTCATATAGCACAAAAAGTGGTGATGGATTCATTGCTCTCAGTAGTATGAGATGAGGAGCTACACAGGCATTCTTTGAATCAGTCACTAAGAAAAAGGTATGAAACTTCCACTGTTACAAAACTCTGTCTCCTGTCTTTCAGCTGTCCTTGCTCAGAATCCTTGGTTGCTGATTTCACTTTTGGCAACAATACAAAACCCAAAAGACCAAGGGGACAAAAAGACAAAGATATTATGTACCAGATTCTCTCAATGCTTTTGTATCTTTTTTTGGTAATGTAAGCAGAGATGTCTGCTTTTGGGAATTATACCTGCCTTCTAGGGCACAGTGTCCTCTCTGTCTCTGTCTCTGTCTGTCTCTCTGTCTTTCTCTCTCTGTCTTTCTCTCTCTGTCTTTCTCTCTCTGTCTCTCTCTGTCTCTCTCTGTCTCTCTCTGTCTCTCTCTCTCTCTCTCTGTCTCTCTCTCTCTCTCTCTCTCTCTCTCTCTCTCTCTCTCTCTCTCTCTCTCTCTCTCCTGTCTATGTGTGACTTTGCTGTCTCCACATCCTTCTTTAGAGGACTCTCTCCAACTTCTACATTTAGTAGTTTCTGTCTCTGGGACCATAATTTCCAAATTTTCCTTCCTGAGATCTTTAGGATGGGAATTTTCAATCTGGTATACCCAGCTGGCTTCAGCCCTTTCTATTTGGATGTCTCTCATGGGTGACTCTTGAAGCTCAATATAGCCAAGATAAGTTTCCATCCTCTCCGTGTATTGCTCTAAGACAGCATTCCTTTCCAATTTTTCTATTGCTCTCCTGGCACCACAAGTTTCCTTGTTCCAACCTTGGAGTTATGTAACTAACATATGCTTCTCTATTGCTTCCAACTCCGCAGCTAACAAATCCCAGGGATTCTTTTTCAGAGTCAAGATCTGGCTCTTTATTTTTCTACAGCTAAGCAGTGCTAAGCACCCAAGAGTCTTTTCTGCACCAGTATTGATGCCTCCTAAGTGGCTGATTACCACGAAGATTCTCTACCAGACAACCAGTCTACTCCTCAGTTCTCTGTTACTGATAATTTGATGCTATTGCTCCAATAAAGAGCATAGAATGGTTTGTTAAATAATGAATCCAGAGCTTGAACATGAATTTGCTTATTAACTCCTTATTTTTTACCTTCACTGTTTTTGTATCTTTAAATAAATAGAATCATACTTCCTTATCTAGAGGGATTATTCCAGGATCTCCTCTGAATACAGAATTGCTTAGATTTAAAGTCCCTTATATAAGATACCATTACATTTGCATACAACATACACAAATCCTTCCTAATACTTTAAAATTATCTCTAGATTACTTATAACAACAAGTACAATGCAAGTGCTATGTGAATAGTTGTCATATTATTTAGCAAAAATAAGGAATACAATTCTTTGTTCTCATCATAGATAAAAATGATATTTTTCCCTTATATATTTTCAATTTAACCTTGGTTAAGTCTGACGATATGGAGCAAGAAGAGCCAAACATGTGTAGAGTTATTGAATTCTGGCTCACCACTGTCTGCCAGGCAAGAATATGGATGTTATGATGTATATTTGTATTCCTATTTATAAATATGGACATTTATCTGTTCCTTTAAAACTGTGTGTCCCAGTGGCAGAATAGCATTGCTTGCAACAGTATCATTAATATTACAAGGGTAAAACCTGACAGTACAGGCATACAAAGATAGTAAAAGTCTCGAGGAGACAAGTGAGACTAAGAAATAGTTTAGAGGTCACAGTTCTTTGGAGCCTGTCCAAGTTACTTTTCCTGTTACTATGATAAATATTCTGATAAAAGAAACTTAAGAGAGAAAGTGTTTCTTCTGCTTAGTTGTTTTTAGTATAGAGTCTCCCTGTGTAGCCCTAGCTGGCCTGAAACTTTATATACAGATCCAGCCTGTTCTTAAACTCAGAGAGCTGCCTGCCCTGGCTGGAACCAAAGGCACACACCATCATATCGAATCTCATAGAAAGGGCTTATTCTGGTTCACAGTTCAAGGTTGCAGTCAGTCCTGGTGAGGAAGTAGCAGCAGTGGACTGTACTGCTGGGAAGCAGAGTGAGATGTATGTATGTTCTGCTGCTGAGTTGTTCCTTTGCACTTACACAGTCCAGGTCTTCCCACCTCAATTAACCTAATCAAGATAACCCTCATGGGCATGCCCAGAGGCCTGGATTCCAGGTAACTCTAGATTCTGTCAAATCGACAACTCTGCTATCACAGAACCTGTTTAAGTATGGGCTTCATCCTTGCTGGTTTGTCCTTTCCTGTCAGCAAGGGACAAGTCTCATATCTCTTATGCGTACTTCCCTTCACCAGCTTCTATGACTCACTCTAAATTGCTTCTATTCCCCGCCCCCTTCCTCCAAGGCCTTTTGCTAATTCAAATTCTGTTTTATTCCAAGTTGACTCAAAGAGTAATTGCCCTCGAGCCTTTCTGGTTACTTCATTTTCTTTATCTCCTCCTCTTAAGACTTCACAATCTTATTTCTTAAGCAGAGAGTTGGCACTACACTCCAGGATATAGGTCTGCGAATATAAGTGTATAGCTGCATCATTCCATATGCCATTCAGCAGCATTAGCTCAGGACCTAGTAATATACTCATTAGCAGAATTCTATTAGCCTCTTAATGAGCCGCTTTGGAAACAGTATTGGATTTCTGGGCATTGCTTTTATTTCTCTAAAGGGGCCGTGGACAGCGTATGGTGTCTAGCCAATGTTATGTGTACTGCCCACATTATGGGTGCCCTGGCTCTAGGGTTGACCCAGATTTGTGACTCCTAATAGACCCATCAAGTAGAATATTAATGATACCCCGAGCTAAAAACAGGGTTAGCCAAATAAGTGTTCAGAACTCGTTCTAAAGAGGAGACCAAGTCCTGAGGACTGTCTTACTTTGAAAGTTACCGGAAGCCCCAGAGGACATTTTCTTCTGTCCTCTGAGAAAAGGCTCAACCATCACCCCAGATAACCTTAGTACATTTCAAAAGCACTGGGCTCTCAGACAGTGCCAGATTTTCCATCTGGCAGTTAAACAGATCCGAACGGAAGCCTGGGGAAAGTCACTACACTCAAGACTGTCATCCTTACCCTCACAGTCCGAAAGTGACCTTGCAGTTAAAACAGACAGCCTTCCTGCTGCCCACCCTGCAGGTAAGGGCCAAGCCGGGCAGTCACCACTTGGGGCTTGGGGGCGGAGCTTAGCGACTGGGGGCGGAGCCTCCCAGCGGCAACGCGCTGACGTCACGGGCGTGGGTCGGCCCAACGTGTCGTCGACGGGGCGCGGATCGCGGCCGGTGGTAGCTGTACCCGGTCGGCGTCCGCTGGCTCGGCTCTTCGTCCTCCGCCCCGACGAGGCGTCCGTGGCGGGGCTTCCGCAGTCATGCTGCGGTCGGCGCGGCTCGCGCTGCCCCTCTGAGTCCCGGGACGGCGGCGAGCGCGGCGAGCTCGGGTCGCCATGCCTACCCGTGAGTGTCGGGCCAGGCCGGGCGGGGAGCGCCTCCAGGAAGCGCCGGTCCGCCCTCAGTTAGTTTCGCTTAGACTTCGGCGTCCCGGGGGCGGGGAGCGCCGGATCTCTGTGCACCCTCTGGGAAACTGAGGCGGGAGCGTTACGGGAACTGACGGCGGCCCGCGGTAACGGAGACCAGTGCGACCCGGGAAGCCCTGGCTGGTCAGCTCGCCGCGCGGCCCACCGCGACTGTGCCCCCAAGGCCTGTGCTGCCTTAGTTTAAGGGACAAGACTGGAGCCCTCCCTGCGGCCAGAGGCCGGGCTGCCCCGAAGTGTGTCAGTCTGACTACTTCTTAGCCGACTAGAACGCGGCTTCGTCTTGCCCGCCTGCGGTAGGACCCGGGCTCCACGCGTAGCAAGCATCCCGGCTGTCCCTGAGGGAGGATAGGTTTAGAGATGACCCGGTAGTGGAGGCTTTGAGAGAGACACTGTACTACCAGGCACTACAGTTCCTAAGAGTGACCCGATACTCGCGCTGAGGCTTTAAATCCTGTGGCCCACATTGATTACGTGCTAACTGGGTGGCTGATCTCGGACGGACAGGCGTGATGCTGGTTACGGGTTTGAGGGTCTTTGCAAGTAGTGCTCTTCTAAGTGTCTCTTGCCACAGAATCTTTAAAGACTTGTGAATGTTTTTTCTGGGAATTCCTAACTAGCCCTACCTGGTTTCTGTAGACTTGGAATTCACAATTTCTTCCTAGTGTTGGGTAAAGATTTCTTTCTTAATAATAGAATGGTTTGTCTCATAGCTGTGTCAAATTTTTCCTCTTACTGTAAAGGTCACTTTCACCCCTCACATATCAAGTGTGTTTTATTTTATTTGCACAGTATTCTGTATTTCTTACTTTTTATTTCTGCTTGATTTCTCCAGCCTGGAGTAATATCCTCTGCCCATCGTGTTCTTGATCATTATTGCCAGTTTATTATCCCTTATACTCCATGTTCTGTTATTTGAATATTTGGAATTAGCACCGTGTCAATCTTCTTCTGGGAAAGGAAAGGGGAGAAAGATAAAGGACATCAAAAGATGAGACGGCATATGGACTGTCTTGGTAAAATGCCCATTAACATTATGCAGAATCATCAAGCTTTTAGTTATATGCTAACATTATCTAGTTTCCTAGAGAGGATGCTGAAAGTTACGTTTTTAGGATGTTTGATTTATTTACTCTGACAAGTGAGTTTTGGATGAACTCAGGTGTCAGATTGCTCACGGTGAATAGAAGGTCAAGAGAAATGTTCATGGCTCATTCGTCAATTTATTGCTGCGCATCTCCTGTAATCGAAGGGAGATACGATGTGGACAGAGATTCAGCTCTGAAATGGTAGCTCCTGCTTCTTTTCTCCTGACGATCAGAGCCCTTAAGGTGTCTGAGATACTTCAGTGGGCAGGAGTGTTTCTTAGACGACCTGTGTCTAAAGTAGACTAAATGTGTAAGCAGAGAGTGTGACACAGTCACTGTATTATGATATTATGGATGCTTTTAGGAAAAGAAATTAATTTTTTAAAAAAACGTTATTTAGATGATCAGCCAGTTAACCTTTAAGTTAACCATTTAGATGATCAGCTGATGAAATGTAATGCTTTTCTCATAAGTGAAGAGTTGAAGAGGATCCCTTTAGTCTCGGGTTCTAGAACTCTTCAGGAAGCTCACAGATAAATCATTCTATTGTTGTTCTTGTTGTTCACTTGGAATTGAAATGACATTGATAGTAGAAGGCACCTTCACATGCTGGGGCCACATTGGCCAAGCAAATGTGTGTCTAAGGAGTTGTTTAGTGAGTCACAGACTCCTTAACAAAGCAACTGGAAGGATGTCTGCAAGGAAGGTCCCACACAGAACAGCTCTTGTCCTTGTCATTCTGTGTTTAGTCTGTAGTTGGCTGGCCGACCTCAGGGCCGGCATTAAATGATTTTTTTATTTCAAACCTAAACTATCTTTAAACTTTTAATTTCAAAGGCTTTCGAATTCTGCGTATTTGAGTTGGAAGGAAAGTTGAGGTTTCTTAATCCAATCTTATTTTTGAAGATCAGGAGGCAGAGGCACAGATTTTTTTTTAAATCACAATTTTATTTTGTTTTTAGACAGCGGCTCATTATATAGAGTAGGCTAGCCTAGAACTTGTGATCCTTCTGCTAGTGCTAAAGGGTTATAACACCATGTAGGGGTTTTAGTGAGTTTCGAGGGCTTCTTGAGGTCATAAATAGAGAAGAACCAGCACTTGAACACATATTTGGCCCCTTTACCCAATATCTACATTGAACATAGATAATGTTTATTTTTTTTAGCCAAAGTAAAATAAACTTTTTGTTTCTGTATAACGTACATTGACAAAAATGTAAGCTATGCCAAAATTCTAAGAAATTTTTTGTAAACTTAGAGAGACATTTACTTATTAAAAAGTTCGTCATTTGCCCAGACTTCAGTCTTGCCACAGGAATCTGGGAAGAAGGTGTGATGCTGCAGGTGGGTTAAGTAGATACTTCATCATAAAGAAATGGATTTAAAGTCTAACAGACTGCTTTTATGGAAGGGGCTTCTTAGTTTATCCACATCTCCTGTATGAAAACAGATCCAATAAGATGTGCTCTTATATATGAGAAATTATTAGATATTAGCTGGGAGAATTCAAACACTGAACTGTTGTTTGTTATTAAACTGTTTTCGGTGTGTGCCTGATGCTTTCTTTTGCCACTTAGATACCAGCATTGCTATCTGGTTAGGTCTGTTAGACTGTGGTGATGTAGGTATCTCCCTATACTTGAATAAGGCTAATTATATTTAACTGTTACCACTGTCTTACAGATGAAGTGCAGAATGAATCCTGAAGGATGGGTGATAATTGAAGTTTTTAGAAGCATATTGCATGTTGTGTTAGCTTTATATCACTGTGACAAACCTGCAAAAAAAACATCTTGAGAGAAGATTTAACTTGACTCATGGGTTCAGAGGTGTCAGTCCATAGTCCACTGAATCTATTGCTGTTAGTCCTGTGAAAGTATAGAAACATCATGGCCAAAAAGGATGGTAGAGGAAGGCTTTCACATGAAAGCTGTCCATCTTTAACAGCCAGGAAACACAGACACAGAGGAATCTCCAGAGGCCCACCACACAGTTACTTCTTTACTTTAGTGCACTCATGTTCCAAGTTAAAGCTCACCAGCTAGCTGTCAAGCCTGTGCTGTTTAGTATTACCAGTTTGATAGAATCTAGAATCAATTGGAGGACAGGCCCCTGAGCATACTCATGGGGGATTATCCTGATTGGGCTAAATGAGAGGAAAATACCAGTCCACTGTGGGTGTCATCATTCCTGAGGCAGGGAATCCTGGTTCATCATGCATACAATATATCCAGCGCTTCAGACTGTTGCTTTGAGTTTTCTGTCATAAAGGACTATACTTTTGAACTTTTGAGCCAGGGAAAATCTCTTCTTCCTTGAACTGATTTGTCAGACTATTTTATCACAGCAACAAGAAAAGAAACTTAAGCCTTTTAGCAAATGAGGTTAGTGGGCGTTTAACATTGAGACCCATAGGGCATGCACATTTATGCATTCATATTATTTGGTTTGGAGTCTTGATGTTTATTCATATTTATATTATCATTTGTCCATATTTCTCCCCTTGTGCTCTCCCATATTTCCTCCTTTTTCTCTCCAGCCTTCTTCCTTCACTCAGAGTTGTAGCTGAAGTTTTGTAATTTTTTGTTTCTCCTCTCACAGGATGACTTTTGCCTTAATACTGCTTTGATTGCTACAGGGGAGACCTGTTTTTCTTTTTCTTTTCTTTTAAAAATAGAGTCTTTCTATATTCCTGGCTGGCTTGGAATGTACTTTGTATAGTTGGGTGGATTCAACTCAGAGATCTGCCTACCTCTGCCTTCTAAGTGCTGAGATTAAAGACATGCATCCCCACTGCACAGGAAACATAAGCTTCAGTAAGTTCCATTCATGAGTAAGCAGAACTGTTCTAAGATGCAAATGTTGAGATAAGGCTGGAGGAGGTGGGAGCCAGAAATGGAATAGTTTCATTTGCCCTTATAGTGCAGAGAAATGGAATCGTTTCATGTGCCATTGTAGTGCAGAGAAGCAATTAAGGACTGAAAATATGTGCACAGCCACAGTTTGTAGGCACACTAGCACTTTCCAATTTACTGTTTTTGTTTGTTTTTTGTTTTTGTTTTTTTAATATAGAGATATGTTTTAATCAGATTTTTTTACCAGACTTTCCAGGATTTTTTTTGAAATGGAAGACAGTGCAGATGTCTTCACTTCATACTATAAATGAGAATTTTCAGCCTTTGTACCATTGGTTCCTTGGACCAGCTATTTTGGTGGTGGTGGTGGCTAAAGAAGGAAGTGGTAGCAGGAGCCTATGTTTTATAGAATACTTAGCAACATCTTTGGCTTTTGTCTATGAAGACCAGTAGCAGTACCTGCCTCCGCACAATGACCCCCACAGTTGTAAGAACCAAAACTGTTTACAGACATTACCATATATCCCCTTGGAGGACAGCATTAAAATTATAACCTCATTAAGAACTGCTTTAGTTCTAAATATTTACATGTTGCAGATCAAGCTGTGCCCACAGCCTGTCCTGCTTTTAGACCATTGGGATATTCAGCCAGCCTGTGCCCTGAAATGACTTCTTAACCTAGAGGCTCAGACAGCTTCTAGACCTGATCTGGTTAACAGTGATATACTTGAACTTGACCCTGGAGTTGACTCTATCAGGTTCCTTCAGGGAGCAAGATGTGTAGCACCTCTCTTGTAGTATCTCATTTTTGTCACCAGGATTTAAGGAATGTTTTATGCATCTCAATAAACTGTCTGAGTAACTGGGCAGATGAGAGGAAGAAGCTAGTTTTCTGGGGGAACTCGGTTTCTACTACTTTTTTTAAATTTTGAATGGGCAACTTAAAAGCAAGACCAGTGGAAGCCAAATTCCTCTGGTTTTTTAGGGCAATAATAATAGATTATCATCATCATCACCATCATCACCAGTTGTCCCTTACCCTTCCACATACATAAAAGGAAAAAAGATCCTTTGTGTTTCAGTAGGCAGAGCTAGAGGCTGTGTGTATGAAATGAGAAGAAATATCATGGTTGAACTCTGGAATTGAATGCTCTAGTGGTCATTTAGTGTTCTTCTAGTAGTGTATTGGGCTACAGTTGGCATACTTGATTCTCTACAGGATAGCCTATTTCTCCTTAGTCCAGTGACTCTTTCCCTTACTATCCTTGATAGCGCAATTCTGGATTTTAGTAAAGATGGTACCATTACTCCTATATTTTCAGCATATCTCTGTATCACTCTGAGTGTTCTTGTCTGAGTAGCATTTTGATTAGAGGCTCACTATATGCGTTTGTGTGTGTGTGTGTGTGTGTGTGTGTGTGTGTGTGTGTGTGTGTGTGTGTGTGTGTGTGCATGTGTGTGCACGCATGCGTGCAGGTGTTTTTTTTTTTTTTTTGGTTTTTTGAGACAGGGTTTCTCTGTATAGCCCTGGCTGTCATGGAGCTCACTCTGTAGACCAGACTGGCCTCGAACTCAGAAATCCGCCTGCCTCTGCCTCCCAAGTGCTGGGATTAAAGGTGTGCGCCACCACCGCCTGGCCAGGTGTGTTTTAATTATTTCGTTTTTACAGATTACATTTTTGTATGACATTAAAGTTGTCTCTTGGGACTTTATGCAGGAAGTGATCATCCTATTATTCTATGATAGTAGGAAGATTTTTTATGGATATCATTGTTGAAATATTATGTATTATAATATATAGTAGAAGACATGAAAAGGCCCAGGCAGGCCACCAACTACTTCAGGAAAGATGGCCAAGAAGATAGGATATCAGCATTTTATCCGGGTTAAAGATCTTACATATTTTGCTAAATGAACCCTATTGAGAATTTAATGAATATACTGATGATTCTTCCTCAGAAAAATGAAAAATGTTACTCCAAAGTTTCCATATAGTTTGAAATGACTTACAGACACAGCAGAATTTGCTAGAAAAATCAAACAGATCACCACAATGGAGTGAAGTCCATTGTTACTCAACAGAAGCATGCCATTCTAAGTATTCTGCTTTTCCTTTTTCTCTGCTGAGTTTTACATATTTCCCCCTTAATTTTTTTTGCTTACCAAAATATTTTAACTATGTGGCTGAATCTTCAGCATGTTTTTGTAAAAATAATGTGTATCAAGAATTCTAACTCAAGAATAACTTAAGATAGGAGCTGAGGGTAGACTAGATAGAATTTTGAGCTGTGAGGATATTTAATCCAGTTGGCAAAGGAGCAACTGAAATCAGGAAGACTTTGTGTACCATTCATCTGGGTCATGCTTTGTCTCTAGAACCCAGGCTGTCTGAATCCTGAGAGTGCTCACTACATACATCACATTCCTCCATGACAAAGAGTTGAGGAGAGAAGTATGGTAGAACCATGGCTACCTGAGGAGCTAAGATAATTTATTAAAAACTGACAGCATTATTTATACAAATCTGAAAGCAAAATACTACTAGTCTTACGTAGTTAAGAGTACACACACTTACTATTCATTTCATTAATAAAGAATTGCAGATTAAAAGCTGCTGGGGATTGGGTCTAATGCTTTGATTTAACTCGGAATCTGTGAGTCCAAACGCTGAAGGTCCTTGTCCCCTATTCGTATTTGATTGATCAAGAAGGATACCAGAGGCCATTGGTGAGGCAAAGGGAGATGGGGTGGGACCTTTAAATTTGTGCAGGCTAGGAACAGGGAAAAAGTAGACAAAGGATTACCATGACTCTGGGGAGAGAGATGGATCAGATTTAGAGCTGCAGAGGGAAGATCACCTACAACATAGGAAGAAAGAGAAAGCGGTTCCTGGAAGCAGAGACCAATGGGCCTCACAGAAGGCAGCAGAGTTAGAGCAGGAGTACAGGAGGGAAAAGTATGCTACCCATGGGAGGATTAGAACTGCTCAGCCTTTGAGTAGCCAAGACATTTCAAAAATAAGCTAATGTGTGTGTGTTTTCATTTGAGGATCTAAAGAGTTCCTGGGCGAGTGGCTGGAAGTGCTTGACCCACTGGGAGACAAAGTGGGGTAGCTAAACTCACCGCTACAAAAATCCAAACCATTTTTGGTTTGATAGGTTGTCAGAACAATAATATATAGAGGCAATGAGGTTCAATACAAATGCCAGAAGTACAGATTGGTTCAAATTTCTTTGGAAAGCAGATTAAAAACTGCTCTAGGGTTTATATCCATTGACCAGGGACTTCACTTCTTAGAATCTATTCTTAAATGAAATTAAAAAAAATTATTTATTTACTTTATTTATTAATCACTTTATTTGTTTACATTCCAAATGTTATCCCTCTTCCTGGTCTCCCTTCCATGAACCTCCCACGTACCCCATCCCCATTCCCTTTGCCTCTAAGAGGGGGGTACTCCACTCCCCCACCCACTCCGAGCCTCTCCCCTCTCTAGCATCCCCCTTCTCTGAGGCATCAAGCCTCCATAGGACCAAGTGCCTCCCCTGGCATTGATGACAGATAAGGCAATCCTCTGTTACATGTGTAGTAGGAGCCATGGACTGGCCATTGTATACTCCTTGTTTGTTGGTTAGTCCCTGGGAGCTCTGAGGTATCCTGCTAATTGGTACTGTTGTTCTTCCTACAGAGTTGTGATCCCCTTCAACTCCTTCAGTGCTTCCCCTAACCTCTTCCATTGGCATCCCAGGGCTGTGAGTGTCTGCATCTGTCTTTATCATGTGCTGGCAGAGCCCCCCAAGATAGTCATACTAGGCTTCTGACTGCAAGCACATCTTACCAAAGAACATTGAGATTTTTTTTGCATCAAAATATCTTTTGAAAACCTAGAAACTTGTGTCCGGTAACAGGGAATTGTTACATATTGATAATAGAACATCCTTTGAACAAAACATGAGACATTCATTTAAAATATTACTCATGAAGCCGAGCTATAGTAATTCCAGCCCTTGGGAGGGTAACCTAGAATTTGAGGCAACCTTAGGCTACATAGTGAGATCCTGTCTCTAATCAACAAATTAGATCAAAATAACACCAAACAGACATATATTCAGTGTTTTACCCCATTGCACAGGCTGAGCTGAAACTAGCATTCCCACTGCCCCAGTTTCCCAAGTGCTGGGGATTATAGTTGTGTGCTAGTATGCCCAGGGAATTTGTTTACTTAATTTGATTTCCAGATTTTCTACAGTTAGCACTCTGTAATTAGGGGAAAAAATAGAACTTAAGGTTACAGCTTTAATGCAGCTTTTTCAAAACCCAAAACAAGACATTGAACTACTGAACAGGTTCTTCTTGTAGCCTGTAGACTAGGAAAAAAAAACCCAACCACATAGTGCTAGCTACATAGGAAAGTGGTGCCTGGCATCTGATTGCTGTGAGATGCTCAGAGATGTGAGCTTGTGCAGTGTGTTGGTGAACAGGAAGCACAGGAATGGGGTCATTTATCACTTGTCTCTTCCATTTGAAGTATTTTATGCTTTATTAAGTATAGGTTTTAGTCTTGAAGTCCTGAACGGGTGAGATGAGTCACTATGGGGGAGTTCAGTTTATGGGAGTTGATAGTTTTTTGTATCTTCTTTGCAATGACTGTCTGTTGTAAAGTGAATACAGTTTTAGGCAAGTGGGATCACAAAGTGAATGTTGGCACTTTGTGCTATGATTAATGTCAGACCTGTCAAAATTCTGCCAGGCTCTTTCAGTTCTTGAAATGAGCCAGCTCTTGAAGATGTTCTGAAGGAAATAGGAGCTAATAGTATTTTTCTTCTTTCCGTGGAAGGCATCCCATTCCTCCTTGGCACCTTCGTCTTTTGCTCTCTAACTCTGGATGTTATTGTTGGCATAATTTTACATTTTATTAAGAAAGGAGCCACTTTCCCATTGTACCTCTGAACTAAATTTATCATTCTAAATTTAGTCATTAAAACATTTGTTCATATCCTTCAGGAGGAGTTCTTTCGAACTGTCATCATTGCCCCTCCTTACTTGGTGAGTTAGTCAGCTGTACCTTTTCTTTTTACCACCTGCACTCCAGTAGTTTTCTGGATAATGGTAAATATTCTTCATACACTGCTCCCTAGTGGGTATTTTTGAACAGCTGTCTTGATAACTCACTACCTTTTCTTGGTACTGTAGTTGCAAGTTAACTTTAAATGGTTCTCACTCCTGCTAAGTAAACTGAAGTACAAGGTACCATGCTTGCTATTATGATTCCTGGGATCTCATGAACATGTAAAACGTGCTTGATTAGCACAGATCCTGAGAAATGAGAGAGGAGTGCCCCTTTTGTGATATCTAACAAATTGTTGGTTTTAAGAACTTAGTTAAAAGGTTTTTGTTTTGTTTTGTTTTATTTTGTTATGGTTTTTTTTGTTTTTTGTTTTTGTAGATGCTGGGGCTGGAGAAATGGTTCAGCACTGACTATTCTTCCAGAGGTCCTAAATTCAATTCCCAGCAACCACATGGTGCCTCACAACCATCTATAATGGGGTCAGATGCACTTTTCCTGTGTGGGTCTGAAGACAGCTACAGTGTACTCATATAAATAAATACATCTTTTAAAAAAATTGTAGATGCAATATTATATTTATGTAATTGTTTGGTTTTAGAGGTAGAAATACTTGTTAATGTATTAGGACAAGAATGTTGGCAGAAAAGAGTAGTTACTTCAGGCCTTATGTTGACACCTACTTCAGCTGGGTGAAATTGGGCATCCAAAGAGAAAGGGCATTCAAGGCAGGGTCGTAGTTATTGAGATTCTGATCTGAGTCCATAAAGCTTTCTCTCTCTCTCTCTCTCTCTCTCTCTCTCTCTCTCTCTTGCTGGCCTGTGTAAATTTCAGAAGTTCATTTTCTTTAATTTGCAGTACTGCTGAGAAGCAGATGGGTAACTTCACTCCATGTCACCTTTCCCTTCATTCCACCCTAGCATTTTGATTGGTTTTGGAAGGGTACAATATACTTGGCACAATGGACAGAGTCTTAGCCTTGTAACACAGCACTTCACAAAATGGAACTATCTAGATCCCAGAAAGAGGGCCAGCTCTTTTCGTAGTGATTTTATTTACAAAACTCCATTCCCTTGTCTGGCACAGGCTATTTTCTGCTTTTGAAACCCTCATTGGCAGGTAGAGGAAGGGAAGCCTAAGGTGCTTCTGTAACATGGGTTTTCAAAATGCCCCCTTCCATGCCAGGTGTAATAATATGAAAAAGATGCCGAAGACATTGAGCAGGTGGCCTACCCAGCGTCAGTTGGAGTAGCTTTGCTTTTTGTTTTTGTGTTTTTAACTTCATTTATATGTAATGTTCTACATTTAATTTCAGTAGGAAAGTGACATTGACTGCTTTTAAAAAGTAAATAGAAAGTACAAGATGTTTAGAGTCAAAAGCTCATGAACTCTGAGGCAAAACCCAAAGCAATTTAGCTGATGGTGTCTCACCTTTTTGGTCTACCTGTCTCCAGGACTGAATATATTATAGCTCCTCTATGTAGTTACTTCTGTTACAGATAACGGGGGTGTGCTAGTGGAATCAGGGATGTTCTTTTCCAATTTTGCTTTTCTGGTGAATATGTTAGGGACATACTTGGTATTTAATGCCTACATTTGCATGGCATAGACAAGATAGAGAATGCAGGGTTGGATAAAGTGGTCCCCAGCTTCAAAAAGGTTATACTGTTTATTATGCACATAGCTGTAACATAAAAGGAGATTTTAAAAAAGCCTTGAGAATGTAGCTGTGGTAGCTTAGGAGAGAGAGTGTCCATGACACTAACAGGAAGATGAATAGACAATATTTTCAAAAACCAAAGTACCTTAAATGACAGAAATAGTGAGATAGCAGAAAGGCAAGCATAGGGGAAATACTCAAAGTAAATCAAAAGAATGGGAAAACGACCACACACATTTACACACTCACACACAGACACATGAGGGGATTTAGTAATTCTATCTTTTGTTCAATATCAGATAGATATCGTTACAGCTGTTGTTTTTGCTAGTGAAGCAAATCCTAATGGGGGAGCACAGTCTACTGGGGAAGAAAGGTGTTTAGCAAATTTATCCTAACTAGACAGAGAGTTAGATGAGGGTTTGTAATTGTTTCCTATGCTAGTCAGGCTATCTGTTTATGGTAGCTTTTGAATAGTTCAAAGTAGCAAGAAATAGTAGTAGTGACATTCTCGTAAGTCTGGCCTGATATTATGACAATTGAGAAAGTTTATGGAGCATCAGGGAATGTGTTTTAAAATTTTGAACTTCAAAGTAGTTGTCATATTTTAGGCCCAGTACATGTAATCCTATGCTTCTGTTCTTAACTGTCTTGCCACTACTTCCTGTCTAGGAGAAGAGACTGTCAAATTATAGTAAGTGTATGCAAACTGGTAATTGTGAAGTTTGCAAATAGAAGTTAGGGCACCTCAGTATGCATAATCTAAAATGAAGTGTATAGAACCAGATTACTAGTGACTTATTCCATTGCTGCAGTGTTCAAGCCTCATGTATTTGTGAAAGAACTGAGTGGTTTTTCAGACAGCAGATGGCTGGCTGTATATAATAAAGTTCTCGAGGAAAGGCTTATTTCAAAGGCAGAATTGAAGAGTGTTTAGAGACTTGTTGTCTGTCACTAAGAGCATCAGTCTGCTTGATTGATACTTCTCCTCTTACACTGCTAATATTGCTCTCTCTTCCTTCCTGTGAGCTCCTTGGTGCGGTATGGTGTGAGGGCTGATTATAATTACATGTAGTTTAGCTGCTGTGCTTTTGCCACAGTGGCAGTTGATTCAACCACTTTGACATTTCTGTCTAAAATTGTACTGTGTCTCAGTGTTCTTAAGTAAGTGCTTAATGGTATTTGCACAGAGGTGAGATGGTTTTCTATTGATCTTTTCCATTTTTAAGAGTAAACTTATTATTTATAGGTATGAATTTTAAAAATTGCCACAAATACTTAGTTTTCTAGATTCTTTGTGTATAATTCCACAGAAAATAGGTTGCTTTGCTTATATTCTTCCTTTATTTTTAGACTTGAGAAATTTTAGTAATAGATTGAAATCTTATGATAGTATACTGTTTTATATTGATTATATTAAAAATATTGATTAGAAAGTTTCTTTTTACACTCTTGGAGTTTTTTTTAGGCAAGATCCAGCCTTGGCTTGGTGAGGGCTCCTGAGGAAGGGGTGTCTGGGAGCTGCGAAAGTAGCAACTTGAAATCATATCATGAG
>JADRCC010560332.1:0-21688 GCA_019843855.1 Hylomyscus alleni
TGTTAATCCTACCTATCCATGAGCATGGAAAAAACTTTGCATTTTCTCATATTTTTATATTTTCTTTCTTCAGGGACTTGAAGTTCTTATCATAGAAGGCTACTGATTTGTTTGAGTTAATTCTTTATCCAGCCACTTTGCTGACAGTGTTTACCAGTTGTGGAAGTTCTTGGGTAGAATTTTTGGGGTACTTAAGTATAAAATCATATCATCAGAAAATAGTGATACTTTGACTTCTTTTCGAATTTATATCCCATTGATCTCCTTTAGTTGTCTTATTGTTCTGGCTAGTACTTTAAGTATTATATGCAATAGCTATGAAGAGAAGGGGCAGACTGTTCTTGTCCTGATTTTAGTAGAATTGCTTTAAGTTTCTTTCTATTTTGCTTGATGTTTGCTATTGGCATGCTGTACATTGCATTTATTATGTTTAACCATTTGCCTGGTATCTCTGATCACTCTAGTACTTTTTACATGAAGGGATGTTGGATTTTGTGAAAGGCTTTTCATCATCTAATGAAGTGATCATGTGATTTTTTTTTCTTTCAGTGTGTTATATGGTGGATTTTCCTATACGGAACCATCCCTGTATCCTTGTGATAAAGCCCATTTGATCATAATGAATGATGTCCTTAATGTGTTCCTATATTCAGTTTGCTAGTATTTTATTGAGTATTTTGCATAAGTGTTCATAAAAGAAATCGATCTAAAGTTCTCTTTCTTTATTGAAACTTATGGTTTAGGTAACAGGATGGCAGTGGCTTCATTGAAAGAGTCTGGCAATGTTCCTTCTATTTGTATTGTGTGGAATAGTTTGAGAAGTATGACAATTAGCTCTTTGAAAGCCTAGTAGAATTCTTCACTAAAAACGTCTGGACCACAGCTTTTTGTGTGAGAGTTTAAATGACTGCATATATTTGTTTAAAGGTTATAGGCATGTTTAAATAATTTACCTGATCCTTGTTTAAATTTAGCAAGTGGTATCTTGTCTAGAAAATTGTTCATTTCATTGAAATTATCCAATTTATGGAATACAGGCTTTTGAAGTAAGACTTAATGATTGAATTTCTTCAGTGTCTTTTGTTATGTCTCCTTTTTGATTTCTGATCTTGTTTATATGAATACTCTCTTTCTGTCTTTTGTCTAGTTTGGCAAAGGGTTTGCCTATCTTGTTGATTTTTTTCAAAGAACTAACTCTTAGTTTTGTATTGCTTGCTTTGCTTCTTAATGATTGATTTCAGTCAAGAATTTGATTATTTCCTGCTTTCTACTCCTCTTTGGTATGTTCTCTTCTTCTTCTTCTCCTTCTCCTCATTCTCCTTTCCCTTCCCCTCCTCATTCTGCTTCTCCTCCCTCTCCTTTTCCTTCTCCTTCTCCTCATACTCTTCCTCCTACCTGTCCTCCTCCTCCTTCCTCTGTAGAGTTTTCAGGTATACTTTTAAATTTCTTGTAAAAAGAAGTTTCTAATTTCTTTACGGATGGACTTAGTGCTATGAACTTTCCCTTTAGCATTGCTTTCATAATGTCCCAGAAATTTAATTATGTTGCTCTTTTATTTTCATTGAAATCTAGAAAGTCTTTAATATCTAGAAAGTCTTTAATATATTTCTTTATTTCTTCCCTGGCCCAGAGATCATTGAGTAGAGATTTATTCAATTTCCAAAGTGTGTAGGCATTCAGATGATTCTGCTGTTGTTGAAGTCTAGCTTTAATCCATATTGGTCTGATAAGATACAAATCATTATTTCAATTTTCTTCTATCTGTTGAGGCTTGCCTTGTGACTGAAATATGGTCAATATTGGAGATGATCTGTGAGGTAGTGAGAAGAAAGTACATTGAGTTTGGGTGAAATATTCTATAGATATTTGTTAAGTCCATTTCATTCATAATGTCTGTTTCCTCATTTCTCTGTTTAGTTTTTTTTCTGGATGACCCATCAATTGTTGATAGTTGGGTGTTGAAGTCTCCTAATATGAATGTGTAGGGTTCAATATGTGATTTAAGCTTTAACAATGTTTCTTTTGCAAATGTGGGTGTCCTTGAGTTTGGGGCATACATGTTCAAAATTGAAATATCCTCTTCATAGATATTTTTCCTATGATGAGTATAAAGTGTCTTTCCATGACTCTCTTGATTAATTTTCATTGAAAGTCTATTAGATATTAGAATGGGTATTTCAGCTTGCTTCTTGGGTCTGTTTGCTTGTAAAACTTTGCTACAGCACTTTACTCTGAGGCAACGTATATTTTTACTGGTGAGGTTTGGTTTTTGTATGCAACAGAATGATGGATCCTGTTTTCATATCCATTCCATTAGCCTGTATCTTTTTATTGGGAAATTCCATCTATCGAAATTGACAGATATTAATGACCAGTGATTGTTATTTCCTGTTATTTTGATGTTGGTGGTGATTGTGTATATGTGTATATGTGTGTTTGTGTGTGTGTGTGTGTGTGTGTGTGTGTGTGTGTGCGTGTGTGCTTATCCACCTGCTTGCGCTTGCACAGATGTGTGCTCTTGCTCACGGGCACACTTACACTAGAACACATGTGCGGCTTCCAGCTTCCCTTTTGTTGATTAGGAATTACTTATTTCCTGTGGTTTTGTAAATATAGTTACCCTTGTTTGTTTGGAGTTTTCCTTCTAGTATTTTCTGTAGGGCTAGATCTGTGGATAGATACTGTTTGAGTCTGATTTTGTTTTGAAATATCTTGTTTTCTATACATATGGTAATTGAGAGTTTTGCTGGGCATAGTAGTCTAGGTTGGCACTTCTAGGTTTTACAGTCTCTGTTGAGAAATTGGGTATAATTCTGATAGGTCTGCCTTTGAATGCTACCTGGCCTTTTTTCTTTGATGCTTTTAACAATCTTTTTTTGTTCTGTAGATTTGGTGTTTTGATTATTGTGTGGTAGGTGAATTTTTTTCTGGTCCAGTCTAATTGCTGTTCTGTAAACTTTTTGTATGTTTACAGGCCTCTCTTTCTCTAGACTGGGAAAGTTTCCCTCTATGATTTTGCTGAGACTATTTTCTGGGCTTTGGAGCTGGAACTTTTCACCTTCTTGTCTTCCTATTATTCTTAGATTAAATCTTTCCATGGTATTCCAGATTTCCTGGTTGTTTTGTGTCTGGAAATTGTTTGGATTTAATATTTTCTTTGACTAACATATCAATTTCACCTATTGTATCTTCTAGGGATGAGATACTCTTTGTTGTTCCTATTATTTTCTTGAGGTTTTCCATCTCTACAATTCAGTTTGTGGGGTTTTGTTTGTTTCTTACAGATCTTATCCACTTACAGGTCTTGTACAGCTTTATTTATTTCTCTCACTTGTTCAATTGTATTTTCCTGTATATCTTTAAGGAATTTTTTTTTGTTTTCTCTTTAAAGACCTTTACCTATTTGATTGTACATTCTGTCTTTTTTTTTCTTTTTTTAAGGATATATTATTTTTATTAGATATTTTCTTTATTTACATTTCAAATGGTTTCTCCTTTCCTAGTTTCTCCTCAAGGGAAAAAAAAAACCTGTTCCTTCCTCCTTCCCTATGCTCAGAAACTCACCCTCTCTGGCTTAAGAGTCTGATATAGCTGTCTCCTGAGAGGCTCTGACAGTGCCCAACTAATACAGAAGTAGAGGCTCACAGCCATCCATTGGACTGAGCATAGGGTCCTGTGTTTTTCCAAGAGTTTTATTCATTTTGTCTTTAGGCTTCTATCATCTTTATAAGTTGATTTTTGGTCATTTCTTGTGCTTTGGTTGTGCTAGGATAGCTAGGGCTTGCTGTAGAAGGACAGTTGTGTCCTGAAGGTTTCATATTGTCCTGGGTTTTGTCAATTGTGTTCTTTGGAGAACGTTTACCCATCTGGATTGCTTTGGTCCCAGGATGTTTTGTTTTTCGTTGGTATTGGTAGGGGGGCTAACCTCCATGGTCCTGGTATGGTAAGCCTTTGATGCGTACCTTTGGATTGTATGGTTATGGATATGGAGGTCTGTATGGTTCAGGAGTGGCAGATCCACTGAAGATGGGCAGAGAGTTGGCAGGAGAATGGATGTCTGTCTGGGCTACCACACTACTCAGGGTAGGCTGGCATCCCCAGATTACTCGCAAGCTGGGAAGATAGATGGCAGAAGGGAAGTTTACTTGCATGGTTCAGACTCAACACGTCTGGTGAAGGTAGAAGGAGAGGTGATTAAGGAGTAAACTTGTTCATATCTTTATTCTGGTAAGTTTTATCTACTTTTTATATCCTTTGTTAATTATTTTATTAAAATTGGTTCCATTTATAGCTGATCACTTACAGTTGCTATTTCCTATTATTGTGAATAGTTATTAATCTCCTCACTAACTTGTACCTCTGCAATTAGAAGCCTCTGGGACCAACACTGAGAGAAGCACTAGTCTAAGATTATAGGCATACATATTTAGAAGATAGTTTTACAATAAGTCATTTAGAAGGACAACTTTCCCTTAGGGTCTATGATTTCACTCACTAAAAGCTTTGACCATGTTTATAGGACCAGGCATAAAGTTTTGGTTGGCATATAAAGAGCCTTGTACAATTACACTAGTGGATAGATCTTGTCAGGCAGGTGAGTATTGTTACAGGTAGAGTTTAGCACAGAGTAAAACCATTGATGTTTTTCCATTATTGGTATCCACAACGCCTTCTACACACTATGAAACTTAGCCAGCATGAAGAGAAATTACTGGTTGGTTGAAGGATGATATCTCTGTCCTGTAAACACTTGGTGGTATCTTCAACAATAGGGTCTCACTTCTTAAGTCTTAAAAACTTGCTCCCGGACAGAATGTTTCAAATTGGGGGAAAATACTTCAAAATAATTAATGCTTTTGATGGATGACAATGATGGTTTGAATAGAAAAAGGAAAGATAGAAAGGGAATGAAGAAAGGGGTGGAGAATAGCCCTGATTTGTTTGAGATACTAAGTCAATTATTAGTACATATGGCAATATCGATGCTATATGCTTCACAAAGCTCTAGGACAGAAGTCAGCAAACTGTGGCCAGTAAATGCAATACTAAATGCTACTAGTAAATGCTACTAGTATGTTTATAAAGTTACAGAAGAACACACTTCAATGCTCTTATTCATTCACTATGATCTATGAGATATCTTGGAAATGTAAAAAGAAAAGAGGAAATCATGTAATCATACTACTCCAATTATTTCCCAAAAGCTTTAACTCTTACTTTCATCAACTTAGGGATTTGGTTGCGATCATGAATTTTAGAGGGACTCATACATTTAAATATAGTGTACACATTATACTATTATGCAATGTGACAAATTTATCAAATCCCTCTAAGTATCCTCTCTCTTTCTCTCTCTCTCCCTCTCTCTCTCTGTCTCTCTCTCTCACTCCCACACACACCGTTTCTCTCAACTATATTCCTTCTCCCTTCCTCCCTTTCTCTAAAAAGAAGACAAGAATAGCTGTTTACTTTGAACATCAGAAAAGAAAATCATGTAAAAACCAATTCAAATTTAAAATGTTTCAAGTAGCCATATTACAAAAGCAAAAAATGAAACAGATAAAATTAGTGGTAGCAGTAATTTCATTCAATATATCTAAAATTTCCATTATTTTAACATGTGATATATATTAAAATATTAATAAAGTATATTTATATATTCTATTTTCCATTTTCCATCTTAATATTGGAGTTAATTTAGGCACCTACAGCTCTTTTCAACTTGCATTAGTTCCATTTTGAATGTTTGTATTAGCATATTGTTGCATGGACTAGATATGGTAAGTTCTGACCTATGACCAATCTGAATCTAAGGCCTGCACTACTTTTGAAATTATCATTATTGTTCAGGCCCTGTAATTTTGACAGTAACACTCAATGCTCTTTCTTGTATTAAAATGTTTCAGTAATATTGTCATGGAATAGCAAGTTTATGAATGTCCAAAACCAGAATTTTCTCCTTCTGGACAGAAGATGAAGAATATTCTCAACATGTAATATGCATAAGACAATTAAAAAAAACTTTCATGTACTTCTCCATGTCTTGTACATTCTTTATATCTTCTTTCCACAAAATTTTCCTTCAAGCACCACACCAGGGGGGAATCAACATTAAACACAGCTTTTATCTCAGTTATTATCCTACTTACATGTGGACACATAGCATGTCTATCTACAGCACTCTTTTCTTTCTTTGTTAGTCATTCATTTATGTCTAGGTTTTTACTATTATATCATCCTTGTTCAGTTAACTCCCTCTGGGATGTTGAGTCAAATTTACCATAGTTCTTAAGTATATGTGCTTAACAAAAGAGGTTCTCTTTGTTTTCTTCTACCCAGGTAGGGTAAATTACACAATTTAAAAAAGTAACATAATAGCATAACCTCAAAATCTTGCCATTCAAGTGCTATTAATCCTGCATTCGGATAGACAACAAAACTCAAATATAACATTATTTTATACTGTACACTATTGATGCCTAGCATACACAAAAAAGTTATAAAAACAATGAAGCTCAGATTCAATATGTTCATTGAAAAAGAAAAAGGGAGGGGAAGAAAGAGAGAAAAGAAAAGAGAAAAGCAAAGCAACACAATGAAAAGAAAAGAAAAGAAAAGAAAAGAAAAGAAAAGAAAAGAAAAGAAAAGAAAATGGATAAAACTGAAGTGTGAATAATGAAAGAAGAGACCAGCTAGGATCTCGGTATCTTCTTGTTTCTCCTCCTGCCTATGCAGTAAATTTAAAAAAGCCTCAGAGTGAGTTTTAGGACAGCCATGGCTACACAGAGAAATCCTGTCTCAACAAAACAAAACAAAACAAAAAAGCTTGTCTAAGTCATGTTCGCTGTTTAGAAAGAAATGTCATGCAAAAGTTTACTAAAACTAAGATTATTTTTCTTGTATTTTAAACAGAAATTAATAACCTAATATTTTGAGCAAAGACTGAAGGAGTCAGTTATCTTCACCACTTTTATTTTAAGGTAGCCAGGAAAGAAAAGAAGATTCTACATGCCAACTAATGCTTGAATTTAGAATTCAAGTGAACACAAGAGCAATCAAATAGGGTTAACTGCCACAAAATGAGTGTATGGAGCCTGAATGTGGCAAGCATATCTGAAAAATGGAATTTGCAATTCAATGTCAACCACATAGCTTTTGTTGAAGAAAAAAATAGAAAGAATAACAGCAGTGTCTAGAGGGAAATCAGAGGCTGTTTATGCTTTCTCGTTTGTATACAACAAAATACATTGGGAAGAAAAATTGATCCTGCTTCATTTTCTCATTTGGGTCTTATTCACCTACCCTCAGCTTCCTGGCTGAGGCCAGCATCATCCATGTTTATGTGAAATGGCCTGATGCTCTCCCCTTGCCTTTCAATAATTATTGGTCTCCCCAGGAATGTATCTTTACAGAGGAATTTTATAAAGGTTTTAAAGATTTTTATTATGAAGGATTCAGCCCTTCTACAATGATTAGTTTTAAAAGGTACTTTGTAACCATTTCTAGTGGATAGCTATTGATTCCTTTACAAAGGGGAGGTTTGCTCCTGCACACCTACCTAAGTGCTGTACCTCAGCAACTTTTAAACTGATGTAATAATATTGAGAAGCACAACCATCATTTTTCTTGTTGAAGGGCCTTTTATCCCCATTGATGGTTACAGAATAAACTATAGACCTATGGACAATAGTAGCCACAATTTTTACATTGGTTTTAAGAGACACATGAAAGGCTGCAGTGAACTTCATATTGTGAAGTTTGCTCAAGAAATAATTGCCAAACTTGTTAAATAGACAATCCCCTGACCATGTTTGATTCAACCTTAACTTGGCCACCATATCCTTGGTAGACACCTTAGAACAGCTTTCTAAAACATTTCTCTCATTTCCTCCCTGCTAGCATTTAGTGTTTCCTCTAGCTGCCTATGGGAAGATTCTAAATGTATCATGTGGCATCAAGGTACTTAGTGTACTGTATTATCTAATGCAAGGCAAGAGTTTTAGAGCCGAGCAGCTATGATTTTGAAAAAGCATTTAATATCTAGAACATTGCCTATTAAAAGGGCTACACTGATTGGTGAAAGTACATGTGGAAGGCCAGGCATAGTAGCTGGAATACCACTGGTATTCCATGAAAAAGAACCTGTGTTTTCTTAGATGATATGACTTGGATACAAAGTGCATTAGTCAGATCCTCTAGTGGAACAGAATGATGCTCTAAATACATATTATAGGTAAGATATTACAATCGTTTACATAGTATGGTCTGGGTAATCTAACACTGGCTATCTTCACAATGAAGCGATTTGAGAAGCAGTAGTTGTTCAGTTCACAAGCCTGGATAACTCAGCACTGTAAATCTTGAGTAGATGGCCTGGAGGACTCCTGGAGAGACAATGGTCTGCAGTTCACATTGTAAAGCCAAAGAAACAGCTGGGTTCTATTATGAGTAGTGGACGGCTGTTCCATCAATAATAGTGATGGCAGGAAAAGGGTAGAGGAAGTGACAAGCAAAACTTGACATCAAGCAGGGAAAAAGCCATGTGCTTTCCCCTCAGATTACTGCATATGTGCGGTACTATCAGAAGGTGATGCCTACAATTCTATTAGGCCTTCTGTTGTCATTTAACCTCATCAAAAAAGACCCCTCAAAGATCCCAGGGACTAAACCACCAACCAAAGAGTACACATGGAGAAACCCATGGCTCCAGCTGTATATATATATCAGAGGAGTGCCTTATCTGGCATTCATAGGAGGGGAGTCCTTTGTTCCTATGGAGACTTGATAACCCAGTTTAGGAGAATGCTAGGGCACTGATGCAGGAGGTCATGGGTGGGTGGGGTGTACCTTCATAGAAGCAGGGGTTGGGTGAGGGGTTAGAGGGGTTACCTGGGAAGGGATAGCATTTAAAATGTAAATAAATAAAATAATCAATAAAATAAAATAATGAAAAAAGAACAAAGGAGAGATCAAGAGAGAGTGAGAGAAAATGAGAGAGAGAGAAAGAAAGAAAGAGAGAGAGAGACAAAGAGACAGAGAGAGAGGTTGAGTTTATTTAGCAGTAAGCCTCGGAGATGACAATTAGAAATTAGATCTGGTGAATAAAAGTTACTTTAATATGAACCAATAACGGTCTAAACTGAAGGAGGAATAAGAGGTCATACAAGCTCCTGAACAGCCTTCCTATATAAGCCTACCCATTGAATTCAGTTGTCTTTTGCTCTTGATTTTATGATTCTTTCTCCTTAATTACACCATTTCTTCCTTTAGAATGGAAATATTTACACTGTCACTGTATTTAATAGTATGATTTGTAATATGCTCTATATGAACTCAAAGATAAAAAGGCTTTGTTGTCAACCCCTACCCCCTAGTTCCTGTCCAAAAATACAGTCTAGACAGAATTACATAGAAGAAAACATTTTTTATTTACATTACATCCCACTCACTGCACCCATCTCTATAACTCCCTTCCACAATGCTTCCCCATTCCCCTGTCTCATTCTCCTCTGAGCTAGTGTACAGCCCCCTCGGTATCCCCTCCCCCAGGTACTTTAAGTCTTTTCCAATCTGTATCCCCTTCATCTCTTTTCATTGACTTATTGTTTCACCTAGAACTTCATGTACTGTATTGAATTAATGTGGAGAAAGGACAGCTTTTTCTTGTTCCTGATTTTAGAGAAATTGACTTAACTTTCTTTCCATTTAATTTGATGTTGGCTATCAGCTTGCTATAAAGTGCCTTTATTATGTTTATGTATATTCGTTTTAGTCTTGATCTCTCCAAGACATTTATCATGAAGGATGCTGAATTTTGTCAAAGGCTAGTGTGATGATCATGTGCTTTTTCTCTTTCATTTTGTTTATATGGTGCATTATATTGACATATTTTTATACCAAAAGACAAAATGGCCATGCTTTCCATAAATATATGAGAGTTAGATGATACTATTTTTGAAATAATGCTTTATAGCTTACATAAATCCATTTAAAATTAGCCAAAATATTTTGTCTTGAGTACAAAAAACTCAGAGATGAAATATGAAGCATTACATCAAAATTAACTGATTATCTGTGGAGGTATGTAGGCTCAGAGTTTCGTACCTAAAGCCAACCATGGATTATCTTTATTCAGCCTTGAATGAGATACTAGTCTGGACATTTTGCACATTTCCCTCAGCTTTAGTTTCATGCTAATATGGGAATAATAATAATCATGGAATTAATAATGGTAAGCCCATTATTACCTACTTCATAAAGCCGTTTTACAAATTAAGTAAGACAATGACCATAAAGTTTTATCACAGTTCTTGACACAGTAATTACTTATGAAACATTAACTAAAACCAAAGAGTAGAAGAAAAATATATTTAAAAGACATGTCAGAAAGAGCAGTAGGGAGTCAGGAATAGATTGAGGCCTGTTTGGTTCACAGTAAATTCTTGTCTCAAAAGAAAACAAAGCAATGTAAAATAAAAATAATGTCAGCTATGGCAACAAAGTCAGGTTTGTATGTTTATCTGCTATTAACTACTGACAATACATTGTGAAGGCTTTACCCACTGTCCACAGGCATACATTTCATCTTATAGTACACAGGTTTTCCAATAGTGCAGTCTTTCTATTTATTGGCAGGACTTTCTTTTTCATACCTTTTCTCTATGCATTTTATTCCCTTGTTTTATCTCACCAGACAGAGTGAAAAGGTCTAGTCCTTTCTTCTATTGAAAAAGCATGGCCAAGGAGAACAATTTGGATCAAACCAGTCATGAGTTCTAACCTCAGACCTAAAACATAAATTACAGACCTTGAATGAACACTATTCAACTTCATATGGAAAAACAAAATTCAGCATAGGTAAAGCAATACTATACAGTAAAAGAACTTCTGGAGGTATCATCATCTCTTATCTCAAGCTATACTACAGAGCAATAATAATAAAAACCCATTTCATATTGGCATAAAAACAAACAAATTTATCAGTGCAATTAAGTCAAAGATGCAGACATAAATGCACACTCATATAGACACCTGATTTTTGATACAAATGCAAGAAATATAGAATGGGGAAAAATATCTTCAAGGAATGGTGTTGGTCTAACTGGATATCAATATGTAGAAGACAACAACTAGTCACGTATCTATCACCCTGTACAGAACTGGAGGCCAAAGCAATCAAAGATTTCAACATAAAACCAAATACACTGAACCTGGTAGAAAAGAAAGTAGGGAATATTCTTGAATGCATTGGTATAGGAGACAACTTCATGAATGAATCACAAATAACATAGACACTAAGATAAACTATTAATAAATGGGACTTTATGAAACTGAAAATCTTCTATAAAGGAAAGGATACTTTCTTTTTTTTAATGAACAAACAAAAACAACAAGAACAAACCCCGAGCCGGGCAGTGGTGGCACACGCCTTTAATCCCAGCACTTGGGAGGCAGAGGCAGGTGGATTTCTGAGTTCGAGGCCAGCCTGGTCTACAGAGTGAGTTCCAGGTCAGCCAGGGCTATAGAGAGAAACCCTGTCTCGAAAAACAAAAAAACAAAACAAAACAAAAAAAAAATCAAGAACAAACCCCTGTTGCCTCCCCCCTCCCCATGTCTGTCACCCCATCCGGAAAGGATACTTTCAATAACAAAACAGTAGCCCACAGAGTGGAAAAAATATTTTCACCAACTCTACACCCAACGGAGGTCTAATTTTCAAAATGTATAAAAAAAAAAAACCCAAAAAACTATATATCATGAAAACAACCCATTTGAAAAATGGGATACAGATCTAGACAGAATTTCCCACATAAGAATATCAAAAGAAAGAAACATGTAACGATATGTCCATCATCCTTAGCCATTAGAAAAATGTAAATCAAAACACCTTTGAGATTTTATCTCACTCTTGTCAGAACAGCTAAGATGGAAAACAGAAGTGAGAGCTCAGGCTGGTGAGGATGTGGAGCAAGAAGAACATTTCTCTGCTACTGGTAGAACTAGAAACTTGTACAACCTCTTCTGCAAACCAATATAATGTTTTTTTTTTTTCAGAAAACTGGAAAGTGATCAAGACCCAGCTATACCAATACTGGACATATTCCAACAGCATATTCCACCCACCCTATTCCACAGATACTTGCTCAACTATGTTCATAGCAGCTCTATTCATAATAACCAGAAACTCAAAACAACATAGATATTCCTCTACCAAAGAATTGAAAAAAAATGATACATTTACATAGTAGAGTATTGTGTGTCTCCTCCTCAGGGGTCATTGGCCACCAGCCCACAAGGAGGAAGGAGCAGAAGTGGTGGACAGAGTTCAGATTACTGTTGAGTATGATGGAAGAACTTCTGAAGACAACTTCTGTGAAACAGCTCTACTTTATTGTTCAGGGGTAAGGTGTATAAGGGCTCTTAGGGGTATAAATGGAAAGAGCTATGTAAATGTACCACATTTTCCTTTTTGATTCTTTGGTAGAGGGACATCTATGTAGTTTTCAATTTCTGGCTATTATGAATACAGCTGTTATGAACATAGTTGAGCAAATATCAGTAGTAAATATAGAGTCTAAGTGTGAAAAGTATATTTCTTGTAAAGGCTAGCTTACTATCTTTTTTTTCAAAGAGCACTCCTGCAAACTATGTGATTGTAAGTGTACAAGTGGAAGTGTGTGTATATCTGTATGTGCACGTATTGTTGTGTGTGTGCCTGTGTGTCTGTTTGCAAGTTTATGTGTATGAGTATATGAGTGTAGTTTAAATGCATGGTATGCATTGTGTATACATATCTTGTCAGGACTGGTGAAAGCAACTGCTAGTTTATGTATGCTGTCAAAACTTACTAAAAACAGATGGGGCTTATACTGTAATGCTGCTTTTGATGTTTTGCTCTGAATGGAGACTGAATATTCTTTGATAATTGTACAGCAGTAGTTTACTAGCTAGGTCTTTTAGTAGCTGTGGAATATTCAATGTATGGATGCACTTTAACTCATTTAATTGACATTTGGAGGCAAATATACAGAATATCTTTCCTCAGATGTGGTCAAAGTATTTATGGATTGTTTTTAACTGTGAAATTGCTGAGTAAGTTGTGCATATTTTATCTTAACTAGGTCAGCGAATCTTATCCTCAGTGCATTCATCTTTCAGTAGTTAATGATGAGAGTTTAATTTTTAGTCTTAGGCAAAACAATGAATGAAAAATGATAAGTTGCTGTTATTTTCCTTCTCTTTTCTTTAATTATGACAGTGTGTGCTAAAACTGCTCTTGTGTATTTCTTTAGCTCTTTCTCCATCTCTGCATGGATAAATTTTCTGGGAGATACATTTGATACTCTGCTAAGTTTCTCACTTGTAGATAGGCTTTTGCCTTTTTTATGCCTTTCCATAAGAACTTTAGCTATTTGTCCTCTATACAGTATATTTATATATCTCCTTTTATTTTTTGACTTTGGATATGATTCTAAATGTTCTGTAGAAATATTTATCTTATTTCTATGCTTAATAATCCATGTCTGGATAATTTCTGACATCATAAAATAGCAAATAATCTTGCCAATTAAAGATATTTCAATTTAAATTAAATTTTATGCATTTATTTAATTATTCAGTCATTCATTTATTTGTAATGTGGATGTACATTTATTAATTACGTAATTAAAAATGAGAAATACATTTGGAGTGTAAGCAAAGCTCAAGTAGAAATAGCTAAATTAAACTTACATTTAATGATATGAAATATCCATAAATGTTCTATGTCCTGATAGGATATTACATAACACTACAAGACATTCTTAAAGTGTATGCTATTTAAGTTAGTATTAGCACATATTTTAGTCTAAATACCTATCATTTCTTTACTTTAAAACTATAGAAAATATTTCTCTGAGTTTTATAACTATACAATATATTTTCTGTTGTCTAGTCACTTTAATTTTTTTTCTTTGTTTCTTACTTTTAAATATCTTAAAATATTTGAACCATGTAGAATTTATATTAGTGTGAACTGATATAACTTATCTTTGGTGCCTTTGTCAGCCAGCAAATGTATGCAAATCAGTTTGAATGTTTATACTAATCTGATTTTCCATTGTGTTTTGTACCTATTTGAGGAATACTGATGTGTCCCTAATTTGTTGATTTGTTCTTATCATAGTGACATAGTGATACCATGCACTGTGTTGTAATTTGTCATCTGATGGCTGCAGTACTCGTTTGTCCTTCAAAAATTTTCTGAAAATGTCTTCACTCTCATTTTCCAGGTAAGTTCTTGCCATCATATCTTCAAGTGAACATTACCTTTATACACTTCAACAAAAGTGATATTGTCTAGTGATATTGTATACTAAGATTCTGTATTCTCTAGTACTTTATGCCTGCTAATATTTTTTGAAAGGACTTGCAAACTCACTGTTTTATACGTCTTACAAGTTTTACAGATTTGATTCCCATATGGACTCTGATCATATTTTATATTTCCATTGAGTTGATCTTTAGTATCACATTAATAAGTAAGATTTTCTCTTGCATTAAGTGTAAATTCATTATAATTATAAATATTATTTATTCTTATGAATAATTCTAATTAATTATCTTAACTTATCTCACCTATAAGTCATTTATCTGAGATTGTAATAGCATATGATCTTTTTACATCGATAATGATTTTCAATATCTGCTACTTAGTCTCAAATATCATACTTTTCCCCAAATATAGTGGTAAATACATTAAAAATATTGTAACTATTTTTGTTTTGTTGTTTTATTTTTTTTAACATCTGCATTCAAGCTTTAACTTAAAATAGTATTGTCTTCAAAAGAGTTAAAGGACAGTTTAACTAAGGAGAAAAGTTAGTCCTGAATTATGCAAATAGAATATTAATTCCACTTTATAACAACAAAAAAATGACAAATTGTTCTGTGACATTTCAAAATCAGTGAGTTTGTATAATTTTTTATTTTAAAAAAGATTATTTTATATTTTATGTATATGTGACTATTTGTATGAATGCATATACACTGTGAGTACAGGTATCTTTTCTCTATCCATTTAAAATTATAGGGTTTTGTCCTACTTCATAGGAAAAGCTATACATATGCTATTTTATATATATACATTGATTTCTAAAAATAAATTATGAAATTATATTTAAACTGTAATTTATGTTTAAAATAATATAATTTTTCTCACTGTTGTAAGCTGAATCATTTATTTTTCATTTTAGTAAATTAATTTTTAGTTAGTTATATTAACTAATTAACTAATAACTAAAATTTATTAATAGATTTTATTGAAAATAGATTCTTCTGTGATTATTTTTTCCCCTTATAAGTAGGACTGAAGCATCCACACTTTGATCTTCTTTTTTCTTGAGCTTCATATGGACTGCGAGTTGTATTGTGGATATTCTGAGCTTTTAGCCTAATATCCACTTATTAATGAGTATATTCCATATGTGTTCCTTTGTGACTAGTCTATCTCACTCAGGATATTTTCTAGTTTCATCCATTTACCTACGAATTTCATGAAGTCATTGATTTTAATAGCACAGTAGTACTCCATTGTGTAAATATACAACATTTTCTGTATCTATTATTCTGTTGAGGGACATCTGGTTCTTTCCAGTTTCTTCCTATTATAAATAAGGCTGCTATGAACATAATAAAGCATGTGTCCTTGTTATATATTGGAGTATCTTTTGGGTATATGCCCAGGCGTGGCATAGCTGGGTCCTCAGGCAGTAATATGTCCAATTTTCTGAGGAACAATAAAACTGATTTCAAGAGTGGTTGTACCAGACTTGCAATTCTACCAACAATGGAGAGTATTCCTCTTTCTTCACATCCTCACCTGTATCTGCTGTCACCTGAGTTTTTGATCTTAGTCATTCTGATTGTTGTGAGGTGAAATTTCAGGATCATTTTAATTTGCATTTCCCTGATAACTAAGGATGTTAAACACATCTTTAGGTATTTCTCAGCCATTGGAGATTCCTCAGGTGAGAATTCTTTGTTTAGCTCTATATCCCATTTTTAATAGGATTATTTGGTTCTCTGGAGTGTAACTTCGTGATTTCTTTGTATATATTGGATATTAGCCCTGTATTGGATGTAGGATTGGTAAAGATCTTTTCCCAGTCTATAGGTTGCCATTTTGTCCTGTTGACAGTGCTCTTTGCCTTATAGGAGCATTTCAATTTTATTAGTTCCCATTTGTCTATAATTGATCATAGGACTGGAGATATTGGTGTTCTGTTCAGAAAATTGTCCCCTGTGCCCATGTGTTTCCCCATTTTCTCTTCTAATAGATTCAGCATATCTGGTTTTATGTGGAGGTCTTTGATCTACTTGAACTTGCACTTTGTACGAGGAGATAAGAATGTATTGATTTGCATTCTTCAGCATGCTGACTGTCACTTGACCCAGCACCATGCCTTAAATATGCTGTCTTTTTTTTCCCACTGGATGGTTTTAGCTTCTTGGTCAAAGATTAAGTGACTATAGGTGTGTAGGTTCATTTCTGAGTCTTCAGTTCTATTCCATTGATTCACCTGTCTTTCTCTGTACCAGTACCATACAGTTTTATCGCTATTGCTCTGTAATATAGCTTGAGGTCAAGGAAGTTCTTTTATTGTTGAGCATAGTTTTTGATATCCCTGATTTTTGTTATTCCAGATGAATCTGCAAATTACTCTTTCTATCTCTGTGAAGAATTGAGTTGGAATTTTGATGGAGATTACATTTAATCTGTAGATTGTTTTTGGTAAGACATTCATTTTTACTATGTTAATCTTGCTGATCCATGAGCATGGGAGATCTTTCCATCTTCTGATGTCTTCTTTGATTTCTTTCTTCAGAGATCTGAAGTTCTTGTCATACAGATCTTTGAAGCTCAAGAATAATGTCCAAAGTATAGGTGTACAGTCCTACTTAGAATGGCGAACAAAATAATCATGAGAGGTAGAGGGAGGGAAGTACCTGGGAAGGAGAGAGGAGGAGGAGGGAAAAAATGGGGGCATAATCAGGAGTGGGAGGAGATGGAAGTGGGATGGGGGAGAAGTATAGATGGTCAGGAAATTGAATGGAGGTAGTAGTAGGGGATAGAGAATTACGGTGGTCACTGCAAAGTCCAAGATATCAGGAAAGCAAGAGGCTCCCAGGACCCAACAGGGATGACATTAGCTGGAATACCCAACATAGGGGAGAGAGAATCTGTAGAGACCTTATCGGGAGGTTAGGCATTATCCTTGGTTGAGTGATGGGACTACTCACCCACCTCAAAAATATTAACCTACAATTGCTCCTGTCTAAAGGAAATACAGGGAAAAAGAATGGAGCACAGACTAAAGAAGGCCATCCAGAGACTGCCCCACCTGGGGATCCATCCGATCTGCAGACATCAAAACCAGACACTATGACTGATCTCAAGAAGTGCTTGTAGACAGAAGCCTGGTCTAACTGTACCCTAAGAGACTTTGCCAGAGCCTGTCCAATACAGATGCAGATGTTGGCAGCCAACTACCCAACTGAGCACTGGTACCCCAATGGAGGAGCTAGGGGAAGGACTGAAGGAGCTGAAGGGGTTTGCAGCCCCATAGGAAGAACAACAAAACCAAAGAACCAGACCCTCCCAGAGCTCCCAGGGACTAAACCAACAACCAAAGCATACACATGGGACCACCCCATGACTCCACCTGCATATGTAGCAAAGGATTGCCTTATGGATATCAATGGAAGGGAGGCCCTGGTCCTGTGAAGGCTTGATGCCCCATCATAGGGGAATGCTAGGGCAGGGAGGCAGGAGTGGGTGAGTTGAGGGGATCACTCTAATAGAAGGAAGCAAAGGGAATGAGGAATGGGATAGGGCATTTGCAGAGGGGAAACCAGGAAAGGAAATAACATTTGAAATATAAATAAATAAAATAACCAATAAAAAGGAAAATAGAATCTTCTCTAATACAATACATCCTAAGCAGTTTTACCCCCCTCAACTTCTTTCAGCTTCTCCCCACTTCTCATCTCTCTTAGATCTACCCCACCTCTTCAGAAAAAGTGCAGGCTTCCAAGAGATGACAGCCAAAATAGGACAAAAGATGACACAATAACACAAAGCAAAAGCCCTGATTTCAAGGCTGGACCGGGCAATCAACCCAATAGGAGGAGAAGAGCTAGAAGAGTAAGCAAAAGCATCAGAGATACTCCCACTCCCTCTATTAGAAGCCCTATAAAAATATCATGCTAACAGCCACAACATGTATGCAGAGAACCTAGTTTCAGACCCACTCAGCCTTAGCAATTGGCATTTCAGTTTCTGTGAGCCCATAAAAGCCAAGTTTTGTAGTTTTGGTGAGTTGTATTCTTCTGCTGTCCTTCTTCCCATCTGACTCCCACAATTTTTTTATCCTCATCTTTCAAGGGTTTCCACAAATTCCAAAAGAAGAGAACAGATGGAGAACTTCAATTTATACTCTCTCTCCACATAATATCTGTCTGTATGTCTCTGCATCTTCTCCCATCTATTTCCATATGAAACCACCCTAAAGACAACCATACCATGTACCTTTTTTTTTGACAGAATATCATTAAGTATTATTTCTTTGACTTTGATTTTATTTAAATTTTTACCTGTCATATTGTTCCACCCTAGGTCTATAATAAGGAACAGTTAACACTATTTCCTTTTGACTTTTCTTATTTTTAATGTTTCATTTCAAACCTCACAAACTTTTGACTAATATAAGGTTAAAGAAGAAATCTATTTGCTTTGTATTTTGTTGAACACTTAAAGGAAGTGAATAAACAAACTCACCAACAAAACAAAACAAACAATGAGAACAGGTGTAGTGTGCATGCCTATAATTTCAGAACTCAGAAGGCAGTATCAAATAGTCAAGGGCATTCCTGGAGTATTTAGTGAGACTATTTCAGACATACAAATTATTTTAAATATGGATAATTAACTTTATTGCTATAATTATGAGGATCCTTTCTTTTAGTTTATTTACATGTTACATTATAGTGATGTAATATTTTAACTGGAATGGACTTTTATTTTCTAGAAAAAAATGTCCATGAAATATAACATGTCAGTCTATTTAATTAGCTAAAGTTACATTATATTTAGTAAGTTGTTAAGGTATGCATTCAACAGTCAGGGAAAATATTGACCTTTTGAATTCTATTCTAAGTTTTTCTAATGTCAATTTGTCATTTTCCTTTATTAATGCCAACTCCAACACAGCTACTCACATTTGAATTAGTTAACGAATGACCTATTTTCCCAAATAAAAAACTTTTCATTATCTCATTAACCCTACTTTTTTTTGTTTTTAAAATCATTAATTTTAATTTTATTTATTAATTCTCACCTTGTTTTTCATTGTACAATCTTCAGATGAATGATTGGTTTATTATCATGTTTTGAACAGAATAATATATTTATAGCTGGAATTATTCTCTAAATGTAATTACTCCTTTTCTCTATGGCTTTATAGTTAGTGTCTGCATCATTGCTCTTCTCAAGATATTCAACAATTCTGTTGTGCTTTCTCTGTTATCAGGGTTATTGATGAATGCTATTTATGAATGTATTATGTTTGGTCCATTTTGTTTGTATTCAGATCAAAAACATCCTCTTTCATCTTCCTTAGCTTTTCTTTTATTATGCATTTTTTTAAAAAATAAATTTTCCTCTGTGTGTGAGAGAGAGAGATACAGAGGGAGACTGAAAGAGAGACAAAGACAGAGGACAGAGAGAATTGGGGGCATACACAGGCCTGAAGAGAGTGTAATATTTCATGGAGCTAGGAACTGTCATGTGATTCTGACATGCCAAACTCCTGTCACTGAGATAGTTCATCGTATCCTTAGTCACAGAGGTCTCTCTCCACCCCTATTTTCTTAGTTTCAATTATTGTATAAGTGTTAATAGGTGGTCACCACAAAACTGTGCTAAACAAAAGTTCCTTGACATTCACAATGTAAACTGCAAGTAGTTGTTATTGAACATATCTGCTTTGTTGAATATGTATTTGTGTCAGATATTCTTATTTAGAACTTTTTGTATGTCTCCTTAATGTATCTTTAAAAAGTATGAGTTTAGTTAGAAAATTCTGCCAAAATTGTTTTCTTGTCTACTAATTTTGAGATTTCCTATATAATTTCTTGAGAGGATTTCGGAGGTACAATAAGAAAATGATGTCTTCATAGTTTTTTTTTTTTTTTTTTTTTTTTTTTTTTTTTTTTTTTTTTTTTTTTACTTATTTAGTCTTTCACTCTAATTTAACTTGTGCTTTTAGTTTAGCTCCTAGGTTAATTTTGCTTAAATAGTATGTATTTGTTCAGTATTTTACAATAATCTAATGTACTTTCTTTCACTTCTGACTTTGTTTTGTGTGTTTAATTTTATGGTGGAATTTTATATTACAGTAATTCACCTTGTCGTAATAAATGCTGTCTTTTGTTTGCTTTCTTCTGTTATTTATTGAATGTTCTCATTACATTTATTACTTTCACTTTCATATACATTTTTATGGTTTATACCAGAAAATAATTTTCACATTACAAAAATTTAGCTACATTTTGACCCAACTCCAAAAAAAAAATTATATAGAATCTTTGCTTCCAGTGTATCTCCATTTTATTCTAGTGTGGTTTGCTTTATTTTTCTTTGTTTGAATAGTTTTTATGATCATCTCTTTGTTTCAAGTATGACTCATGGGTAACATTTACTATGAGTTTTACCATGTATGAAATGGCTTTGGGGTAACCTTAATTCTTGAGATCCAACTTTGTTTGGTATAAAATCCTTGGGTTATCCTTCCTTTCTTCTGAATCAGGCAAGTATAATTAATATAAAATGCTAAACTGTCTTCTAGCATTGACTGCTGCCCAGAAATAAGCAAGATTAGTCAGGTGTGGAGACACATGACTGTATTCCCAGCTCTGAAGAGGGAAAAGCAACAGCATTATAAATTTGAGGCCAGTCAGGGCTATATGTCAATATATTCATTCCAAAACTTTTTTATAAAGAATAAGAGAGAAAACTTACATGTTCCTTATTCACTTCCCAGAAGGAAATGTGTGTATAATTAGCAAATAGGTGTCTGAATGCCTTTAGATGTCATTTGTTATCTTTGAAACATAATAATCTTCATAGCTATTTTGTACATTAAATGTATTTTTGCACCAATGTTTGTGCGATTAATTTTCTAATATTTTAACACTCATTTTTACATGGATTTTTCTCATTTAGTTCTGTATATTTTTCTGTTTTAAGAGATTGTTTTCTCTCTATTTTTTCACTTCGGAAACACTATTTAAATGTTTGCTTTCTTCTCCAATTAACAGAATATTATTCCTTCCAAACATTTTTTTCCTTTCCATATTATCCAATATTGTTTTTCTAAACTCACCCTTCATAGTCTTTTAATTGGTATTTATGGGTGTTTTAAATTTAATTTCCCCTTCTTTTCATAAACCTCAACTATTTAAATATAATACTGCTATTATTTATTTTATATATTTATACATGTATCCTATATGCTTTGATGGTTTTCATGCCGCAGTCCTTCCCTTAAGTCCATGTAGATACATCCCTCCTTTTTCCTCTTTACAACTTCCCATCCACTTTGGATTTTTTTTTCTTTTTTTGTAAACCTTTTATGTTCAGTGTGTTTAA
>JADRCC010560334.1:0-17664 GCA_019843855.1 Hylomyscus alleni
ATATTGGAGTTCATTGAATGCTCATCTTATTTTTGTCACTATTTTAGAGCCCCATTGTTATATTGATCCATCCAGAAACAGGACTCATCCTCGAATGGCAAACTCCCCTAAATTCATGAAGTAAAATTAAAATATAAGTATGCATTTGTAAACAAATCATGATCCTTCACTTCTATACAACAGTTAAGATAGGATGAGGTAGGAATGTGGGCACCATTGATGAAGGAGTTTCAAAAACAAACCATACAGTATAGAAAGACATAAATACTTGAATCCCATGATCACGTTAGCTTCTCTTACACACCAAAGCTCCATACAAGATGGAGCTACCAGGATTGTGCTAAGAACTTGTAGCCCCTTTCCTGCATTCACTCTTTTGATATGTGAGAGATGACATGACAGCACAAAAACTGAGGTTTTGGGAAGTCACACAATTCCCATTGTCGTTCCAGAGTGTATTCTAGCAACCAGTTCATAGGTCAACAGTTCATACCTGGAAAATCCTATTCTCCTCACACAGCTTTACACATAGGGAGTGGCGACACAGGTAAGGGAGAGGGGAAAAGATGGGTGGGTAGGAGGCTTGATTTCTATTGTAAACTTACATATCCTTTTATGTACTTGAAACAAAGTATATATATATGTAGCTCTGTTCATAATTTCGTAGATGTAAAGATGCCTCTGACATAAAGGGAGGGTATTAAATGGTCCCACCTATGAAATAACTGAAGTCAGCAAGTCATGGAGACTGGAAGTAGAATAGAGGCTTGAGGGCTGATGTGAGAATGGGCATTTATTGTACGCTTGGTATGAAGTTCCTCTTTTGGACTATTGAGAAAGTTAGTGTGAGGATTATACGGTAGTTACAATATAATTATATCTCTAAATTTTAAAAAGATTTATTCATTTTTTTACTTTATGTGTGTGAGTGTTTTGCCTGCATGTATGAATGTGCACCGTATGTGTTCCTGTCACCCTCAGAAGCCAGAGGAGGGGGCTGGGTTCCTTAGAACTAGAAATAAGAATGGATCTAAGTCCCTGTGTAAGTGTGACCTGAGGTTCTCTGCAAGAACAGCAAGTGCTCCTAAACACTGTCTCTACAGCCCCAGGTTTCTGAATTCTTAAAACTGATTAAAGTGGCAAATTTTATGAAAATGTTACTAGTGGTTAGAGGAAGAAGGGAATGAGAGCGGAGGAAGGGAAGGAGGAGGAGTTATATGAACTAAATTGGTTTGGTATCTGATAAACTAACATTTCTATTCTTCCTTCTGTTGCAGAGGCCACCCTGCTATTTAAAGTGCCCAAGGATGATCTGAGGTCCTGAGAAGTAGCAGGCAGAAATCATAAAAATTATGGAAGGTGTCTTACATCTTCCAAAAGGTGGGAATGAGATGTGGTCTGAGGGTTAATTTACACAGAGTAGACCTTCAGATAAAGAATTGGAGACCTAGTCAACTACTTTATCCATCCATCTGTCCATTCACCCGTTCATACCTGTGTCTATTCTGTTCATCTTTAAGAAGCATCAACAGTGAGCCAGACCTCCAGACAAATTGAAGGAGTCACATTTCTCATTAGATTCAATCAGCATGGGTTCCTGTCATTCTAGAAAAAAATTAGAATAAGGCATGGATTACCATGGCTACTTCTTACATCATTTTTACCATGTGACTTTGGATATGTTTCTACCTTTCTCTGAGTTTGTAACCTGACTGCAAAGATGACCCTTACTCAAATTTACTCATTTCATCCATGGAATTACTATCTGAATACCCATAAACATTTTCAAGTATGCCTGAAAGCCTATGGAAGACACCGAACTTTCACAAATTGCAGGAATCTGTCCTCAGGGTTGCACCAACAGAAAGGAGTGGAGTTGTGCCTGTCTCAGCCAGCATCTGGTGCTTAATGTCACTGAGGACCATGATGGCAAGGGGCATCCAGGGAGCATGTGGTGATGATTCATGGAAGTGAAACCAAGCATAGTTGTTTACCAGCAAAAAGACTTTATAAGCACCAACAGAAAGCCGCCTCCACCCTGGCACCATGAAAGAGTGCCTAATAAAGGGGAGACAGGCTTGTCTGCAGTGTGTGTATCTTTAACAAATATTGACCTGTCCATTAGCGCCTCCTTTAACATGTGAGTAAATCAAAATAAGGTGTCTGTTATGGGACTCTCTTGTTTTATTATCTGTCATTTAATTTTTAATACCTAAGAGACACCTGATGTATTACCTAATCAAAAGAAGAGAATTATACATTGCACACAATCAGTTATTTTTGCCATATCACCAAAATTAGACTAACAGATGAGGAAAATAAATAAGATGAACTTTAAAAATGAAAATGCTTAGCCTTTGGAATTTTAGTTGACAGCTTTTGAAAATTAAATTATAAGTCAAGTTCTGATAGGTTTGATATCTTCCTTGCAGCTTTGCCTGTGATGTATGGCAGTCCTAATGGAATATCATTTATCATCTGATAATAACAGATGTAGTATTTCTGAGCTTGTCATCTCTTCTGTGATGACAAATAGTCCAACTTGTAGCAGTGATAATGGAATTTTATAATGATCTGTCCTAAACTGACTCTGCTGCAGCCTAGCTATTTTTCTTAAATCTCATAATGCCGATTACACAAAGATTATAACACTCTGCACCTCCCACGGAAGCACAAGAGCTGATCAATGAATCCAGATTCTAGGCAAACAGCCTGAGAAGATAAAACAATATTTACTTGTTTATTAAAATTACCCCTCTTAAGCTAATAAGAGAGCCTGCCAGATGCTGCCAGGAATGAAGGACTGTAATCCGAGAGGAGAAACAGGAAAGGGAAACTGTTCATCGCTTAACCAATGGGCAGAGCATTTGGTCTGCAATCCCACTCATCCAATCTATCATTTTATAGTGACTTGTTTAATGAAGGCCAGTGTTCAGAACATGAGTCAGAGAGCAGAGTCACCCTTCCACTTTATCTCCAGGCAGGATTTATTTAAAGATGTAATCTGTGCTTGTCTGATAGGATCACCTTGTAGCATCTGTCCATTCCACGGTCCAAATCATTTCCCCTGGTGGTTTTTTTTTTTTTTCTTTCTTTCTCAAATCCTCTCAACAAGTTGAGGCATCACAAAAAGGGTGGGTTTGGAGGACAGAAGTTTTTTTTTTTTTAAATCTCCCACTGGATGTGGGCATTCCTACTGTAGCCATGACTCTCTCCCTGTACAGTCAGGAGTCAGTGCCGGAGTGCAAAATTCCCATCACATATTGGATTTTCTCTTCAAAGCCACAGCAGGCTAGTATGGAGCAAAGAGACAAGCCTTATTGTGAAGACATCAGTTTTGACATAACAGTATCAGGATTTACCAGAATAAAGGACGTAGTATATTCTACTAATGACAGAAACTCATGCAAATTGACGCCTGCCAAGCCCAAAGTAGTTCCTGGTAGGGATACGGAATGTAATGGAGGCATGCTGTTAAGATGCCTCTGAAGTCACAGCCAATCAGTGCCGTGTTTTAGTGTTACCTTGTAGTCTATGTCTTGCTTTTCCTTCTTCAAAGGAGTTCCACTCTAGGTCCAACTAAAGCATTTGCTTCCTTCTTTCATATTCACAGTTTTATGCAGAACTTCATTCTGCTGTGAAGGGACTCTCAGCGTCATCCTCTGCAAAATTGAGGATGCCTTCTGCTCTTGCCTGACTGTGGTGATATGCAAAGAAGGCCTGTGAGTTCAGATGCAACTGGAAAGTACCATGAAGCCTAAGGTCCAGACCTTATCCCAGGAACTTCCTAACCAACCATCAATCAGTGGCCAAGGTAATCACTGGCTTCAGTTCAATCAGAAGTTTTCTGTACCAATCCATGTTTTAGCCAACCATTATCCAGATCTGGTCCCTGGTTGACTTAATTAAGGTGAATCCAAGGTGTCACACAATCTAGCTGGTAGTTTGATTGCATTAGACCTAAGCAAATCAGTGTTTGATCAGATCTTCTGTTTGTTCTAATCCACCACCTTTTTTGATCAGTGACTAATCTAAACCACTGTTGGAGTCCACCGTGGCTGATCTAACCAGTCAATAGAGATTCTAGTCAGAGTCTTTGATCTCTGCAGTCATTGACCTACTTGGCAACAAGCTGATTAGCATTTAATCTGAGCGGCAGTTAGCTCAGACAGGAAACAATAGGTACAATCAGGAGCTTTAATGCAGCCAGGAGGATCTGAGGTGGGATTTAAGAGTACACACTGAAACTGTTAGATGATGATGATGATGATGATGATGATGATGGATGATGGCAGTGGCGGTGGCGGTGGCTGGTGACAGCATTTCGAGGTGTACTTGGAGAAATGCATGAATGATACCATATAAGATGCTTGACCCAGGGCTCAGTAACAAACATCCCCCTATATACCGCAAAGAAGCTCTGTCCTCATCCATGATTTCATGAGTCCATAACTACTGATATCGTTTCTTACTTCTTACCCTTCCTTTGTACCACCCCCTCCCACTGGACAATTGGGTTCCTACAAGATGAAAGGTCATCTACCTTCTCCATAAGATGATACTTAAGGGCAGGCAGTCTGCCCTGCTCAAGGGCAGAGTAAACTCCCTAGCTGGCTTAGCACCATGAATGAGCTCACTTGGGTTTATTCTGAATTCAGTGTTGCCCATCCTTAAGGTATCGTTAATCATCTAGGATGTTCAGCTAATGTCCTTCCCTGATCCGCCAATGCACTGCTTCCTAGAGTCCCATCCTGACCCGGTGGGCAGTCCTTGAAAGACACATGCTCTCAACCTCTATCTAGACACTAGATAGATAGATGTCTAGATTCTAGACCTTTGTTGTTAGAAGACCATAAGCTTTCTGAGCAGAAGGCTTCCCTCAGGCTACTCTTGGGTATTCTTCCCCTGAGTCAGAAACTATCCTGGTTTCAGAAGAAGCTCAAAGGTTAGTTTTGACATCCACTAAGCTCTCAATGTGACATGTCCCTTAGATATGGGGAAGAACCCTGCCTGTTAGCCCTACCTTCAGGAGACCTATTGCTTTGAGTATTTTGATAGAAACATTCTAAGTACCTGTAGTCATCCAGCATAGGTGGTATGCTGGTAGTGCACAGTGGGTCATAATTTCCAAGGTTCCACCTAGTCTCCTCTCCCATCTTTTCTTTGCTCAAGTCTCCAAATGGATTCAGTCAACAACTCTGCTTCCCCAAGAGTATCCATGAAATAAACAAACTCAGTTGTTCTACTATGGTTGTGGTTTGGAATCATTGAATCACATAAGATCCTACAGCCTGCATCAACACCCTTCTATTGGGTAGCAGTCAGATCAAACAGAAGGAGATGTGTGTCTAGTTACCCTACCTCCTGTGAAGCCCTTGGGCTTATCTGTCCATGTAGGCCACATTCAGGTTTTCTAACATCTGTGCTGTCACTGAAATGATCCCTTGGGTCTTCAGCTCTTCAGGGAGACAGGTTCCAACCCAGGGTGGTCACCTACCAAGTTTCCCACCAGGTTTCAGGACTGCCCACATTAGCTCCATCAAGGGCTCTGTTGATGGCTGCTAAACTCAAAATTTTCCTGTCTCCACTTTTGCCTCAGGTGGGTGTGGCAGATTCGCCATTTTTAAAGCAACCTCAGAAAAGAAGTGGCCACACTTTGTGATGAAGTGACTTCTCATGGTCCTTGCTCTAGCATGGACATTCACCTTCTATCATCATCTGAATACGTGTACCACACCAAACTTCTCACTATGCTATGCCTTCTAGCACCTTAAAACTCAATCAACAAGAAGACCCTCGCCAGATGCAGCCCCTTGAATTCAAACCAGAATCATAACTACAAACACTTCTTCTATTTAGGCAACCTACAAAATCATTTGATACATGTAGCCTCCATGAGGGAGTGGTGGAAGATCCTGGTAGAGGGAGTTGATATCAAACGTACTCACAGTAACAATCTGTGAAGTTCCTAAGAAGACAAGGGAAAGTGTGTTGTTCTGTTCTTTACCTATACAACTGAGAATAGAAAGGTTACAAGGTTAGAACAGTAACCACAGCAGACTTTCTGAGTATTTTGGTAAGATTAACATTGGTAGTAGCTGTTAACCAACAGCAGGAAGACTTGCTGGAAGCCAGCATTTGGGGGGTAGGGAGCACATGGATGGTGCAATCTCATCATTGTACTGTTGCAAGTAGTGTTAACAGATGGTGTGAGAAGACAGTAGCCAGGCAAAGACACATAATCTTTCATCTCAACAAGAAATGGAAGGAACCACTGTACGGTGAGCAATGCCAGAGACATTCACCTTCTATAGTATCTAAACATGGATGCATTGTTTCTTTTTAATTTCAAACCTCTGTTTCAAGGACAAGGTCACAACACAAGGTGTGAACAACTAAGCAGAAACAGTACATCCATGTTGAAGGACCACAGAGAGCTTCTAAATGGGAAGAAAATCATAACCAGAAGAGCTGGTGCCCCTCACTACTGTGGAAGATCACATGCACAAACCTCAGGAATCCCTTTCCTGCTGACTGGTTATGGGTCTTCCTGAACACGTCATTGTGGTGGTATTCCCTTACCTACTACTGATAGAGTCTAAGTGGACATCCATAACAGCAGATAGCACTGGCTCCCCTACACTACTTTTCCCCCTGGTACACAATAATAAAACAGAATAATTATAAAGTACATTATGTTGCAATACAAAAACTATCTGAAGGTTACATCTATTTTTGGAATTTTCATTTAATACACTTGGGTCATGGTTGACTCAATCTCCTGAAAGCCAAAACACATACATATTTCACAAGAGCCTACAAAATTTATAGAATTTGTTTTAAAAAAAAATCAAATGAATTTTATGGAGACCTTGAGAAGAAATTTGTCTGATTCCATGCACACCTTAGAAGTGGGGCCTGTCATGAGACAAACACCAGCAGTTCATGCCAACTGGTCTTCTTGACAAATGAAGAGACCTCCTCTCACTAAAGGATTTTCCTCTGTTCAAATGGTGTTGACATGTTTCCCAAATGGACCTCTCCTGACCATACCCAATAAAGGATTGTACCACAGTGAAACACCTGAGGTTGCAATGCTGACACTTGACTTGATGTCAGCTAACTGCGAGGTCAAGTTCTCATAGTAATCTTTGTTAATGGAGGTAGAAATTCTAAGGATCTGTGTGGATAAGAGACTATGACCAAGCTCAGGAAGAAGAAGGTTTCTGTAGGTTTTATGACTAATATGGCCAAAGTCAGGCTTAACATTTCTTCCCCTAAACCTCAGTGCTTGTGAGTCCCAGAGGAGAGAATACGGTCCAGCTTCAGTATTCTCTACACAATGTCAAGCCACAGAAGAGGATTGGCATCATAGCCAGGGGCCATTAGATCTGTTCATCTCAGGTGCCTCTCAGATTGCATTTTAACCTATTTGAAGGAATTTTTGCAAGTTGATTAAAGGAAGGATACTAGTGTCCAGGGAAAGGATGGAATATAAGTACAAAGGCCCAGGTCCTCACCCTGCCTGCGCTATTTGTCAGATGGGAGTGTTCTGAAACTTAATTTGTTTGGCATTCAGCACCACTGCTGTCCGCTGTTTTAGTGATCCACTGGAAAGTATTTAACGAGTTGAAAACCGTCACTGAAGAGTCTGTTACACAGAAGCTGGAACACAAAAGCTGAAGGTCTTTGTGATTTTCAACACATCCTAGCTTGACTACTGCAGATATTTAATAGGTATGGATGGAATGAACAGACCTGACTGAAACCCTGAGAGCTGGTTTATTTCATTCACTGAGTAATCACTAGAGGTCTAACTAAAGGAAGCATGAGCAACAGTTAGCCATTCACTGAACCCCTTGTCCTACATGCTGCCCTGTGTTTTCAGGCATGGTTCTTTATGGTGACTCAGATAGACAAGGTCTTTTACTTGGTCAAGCCTTCCTCATTGCTGTCTAGTTTACCCACGGTAGACTTGACTTGTATAGGTGTAGTTCTGGGCACGAGGAGGTGGGCGTTCAATGACATGGATCTCTGGATTTTTTCAAATCATCCACCATTGACTAAAGAGTCACAAAGATCCAATATTCTTCTTCTTTTTCTTGGTTTTGAGCTTTTTTAAAAAAAAAAAACATGAGTTTGTTTGCTGAAGCTGCTTCTACAGGATGCCACTGCCTGACCCACAATTCTGGCACCGGGCTTTGTGGCCACTGTCTTGATATAGAAAGAACTTGGCCTTCTCTGCTTTAGGCCTGTTGGACCTAGACTATCTCTTCCTAGTCCCTGATGGTGTCTGTAGTTTACACCATGAGCACTGTATTTTATTACCTGGTGAAGCAGCTCTTGGCCTTCCAATGTGCGTGCCTGACCACGGTGATGGTGAACATATTGAGCCAGGGCAGTCTGAACATCTTGCTTTGTATTTCCTAAGAGTAAGCTATGTCACGGGGGACGGTTAAGGACATTCAGGGCCTAGGGCCTTGGGAGTTAAGGCAGAGGTTAAGACAGGGAAGTCAAACACCTACCATTGACATCTGTAGCCTGAAACTTCCCGGCTTTAATAGTATAACATTTGCTTATGTGTTATATCATAATAGAGTTGTATCTCACTGATATGCATTTTATCATATACATTTAGTACTTAAACTCAAGCTCATATTCATTAGTTTTAATTAAATATTGATATTCACTGAGCTTTGATTCTGCCAATATGAGCTGTGCTATTTTTCCAGTGCTGTCATGACAGCTTTGAGTGTTTTAATAGGTATGAATAATAAAAATGTCACGCACATATAAATCATTGGAAACATGAGTTAAGGAATAACCATATCTAAATTGGTTTTAAATTAAACCGCATTTATGATTCCGCTCTGATGTAAGCACTAACATTTTCAGTACTTTTTTTGTCTCCAAATCACAAGTGGAATAGTTACTTTTCGGTTGATGTGAGAAAATATGAACAAAAAAAATTTAAAGAAGAAAGGGATTAGGAAGAATAAAAGTGTGTCATGGTAGGAAAATATGGCACCAAGCATCAGGCATAACTAGTCAGAGCCAAGCTAAGAGATCACATCTTCAACAGCACACATCAAGCAAAGGAAGCACTGGGAGTGACAAGAGGCCTTAGGCCCTCAAAGCCCACCCCCCAGTGGCCAACTCCTCCAGGAAGGCTGTGCCTTCTAAACCTCTCTAAACTGTGTCACCAACTGGAGACCAACTGTTCGGATATGTGAGCCAATAGGGGTAGATTCTCATTCGATACACCACAGCAACCTAGGCATATGATTTATAATGCACTAAAACCAAATACTTAAGCCAGAGGGATGCCCCAGTGAATAAAAGCTCCAGCCCTGCAAATTCCAGGGGAGAGTCCAGTTCAATCCCAAGAATCTACATAAAAACTCATTGGCTCACATCTATAATTCTGGCACTCCTACCCTGACACAGAAGGCAGGGGCAGGGAGACAACCAGCTAGACTAGAACAAACCACCCTGCAGCTGAAATAATTGGAACCCTGCCTTAACAATGTATAAGACAAAAACTGAGCCTTGAAAGATTTATTCTGGCCTGAATATATATGTGACAGTACGTGTGAGTGTGGATGCTCATATATACAGAAAACATACGTATTTGTTTATACAACTCCTTACATTACCCTAGGCAGCAAGTAGCACGAGGGCATTGCCGTAACACCTAGGAAATACAGTCTGCAGAAAATTACTCTCTTGGAAGTTGAATTCTTTTTAAAAATGTATGTGCCTAGAAGAATACTGTAATGGTAATGGAGATTATCATTAGGTGCAAAAGATGGACTGGGAGTCTAAGAAACTTGGGCTCTGTTCCAAGCTCTGCTAAAGATCCGTGTGACCTAGGTTAGATCCCTTCCCCTCCCTGGGCCTCAGTTTCCCTACTGGCTCATTGCGGGCGGGGGTGGAGACCTTAAGACTTTGAATCTGTGCTCCAGCTTGCTTATTCCCCTGCAGTTGACTCAAGTGTGTTTAAGTAAGCAAGCCACCTCCTGCTGGCCTCGTCGGCCTCTTATCTTAATAAGTAATGAGTGTGCCAAAGGCTGACAATGACATATTTTGAAAATAGTTTTAATGCATAGCTGGCAGAGGACCTGTTGGGCGTTGACAAATTACACAAACAGAGGAGATGAGGAGCGCATCAAATATTAACAGCTCTGGGCCCAGGCGGTAATGGAGAGCCTACCTGTGTCTTACATAAGCCTGTTCATGTTCAACCCAGACAGGCATTTTTTCAGCCTGCACAGGCAACCACATGTATAGCTTTCAGTGAATTGAAGCGACCAAACTTATGTCTTCCTGGTGACTTTTGCCTTGAGTTCAGTTTATTCTGGGAGGATATTTGAGAGCCAAGCTCCTTTAAATGGGCCCCTTAATTTCTTGTGTAAGTAATGCAAATTGGAGTTCCTTTCTTGGGTGCTGATTCCCATCTCGAAGGTTCAAGTGTTGCTAGGAAAAGTATTAAAATTAATACAGTCTCACACATGCTTATGCAGCCATGTGCCTGTAATATGTTCCACAATGTTTTAATGCACAACAGGAAAGCAACTTGTGTGGGATTTTCCAGCTCAGGATTGATGAATATCAACTCCTTAAATATTAGTACTGTAAAATTCAAGTCATTTTCCCAATGACTATTTAATTAGTCTTTGTCACTCCAAGTTCCTTTCAACTGAGTTCAAATTTAAAGTGAAGTTTTCTAGACTGATCTCTGTTGATTTGATTTGTAGTGATAGAAATACTTTGCTTTAATCTGTATCTCTTGCTCTTCCATGTTAATGAGATATTGATGGGTTTTTACTGTGAGTAAATGATTGTACTTTAATTTAAATAGGGTGGCCAGATTTGCCAATAAGAATACAGGATGCTGGTAAAGGCCCTGTCATGAAGCTCCAGACCTGAGTTCTATCCCGAAACCCACACAGTGGAAGACAAGAATTCCTTCAAGCTGACCTCTGATCACAAGTGTCCCAGACACACTCACACAGACACACACACTCACCTACTTAACACACTCACACATACACATTCACATACACACACACACACTTACATACACTCATACACACACATACTCACACACATACTCATACACATACAGATATCTGATTAATTTTTAAAAGGACATAATGCCTAGTTAGCTCTGCTTTCCAAAGTATAATTTAAATTAGTTATAGTTTAAGAATATCCTACACTACTCATTCTTAATTAGGTAGTTAACAAAGTCTGTGTTCTGTGGCTCGTTTGTGGTGATCAGAAAACAAATTGCTGGGGTTAAGTCTTTCCCACTTTCTTGGTTCTAAAGATCAAACTCAGGCCAAGGGGCTCAACAGCAGGTGCCAACCCTACTAAACTATCTCCATGACTGTGTTTTTCCTTTTTATATTTTTCTTAAAATTTTGGAGATTTACTAAAATACTTGTTAATTGCTTAATGTAAAAATTCAATTGGTTTTCTTGTATTTTATCAGGAAACCCTAACTCCAAGGGTTGCAACTTTTTCTTTAACTAACATATAACTTAGTCTTTTCAGGCTAGAAGTACATGCCTAGCTGTAGTGCTCTCTGTCACATTGGGTTTGGTGTCAAGTAAACAAGTGGGTGGTGACTGGCTTTTAGAATGTCAAAATCAAATTCCATGCCATTTTCATGTATATGAAACAAGCTTTAAAAATCCATCTAATCATTCAAAAATGAGAAAGCATCACGGTTTGAAGTCTCTATAAAAAAAAAAATGCTCAGTGGCCTGGCTTTGGTCTAGGGTACTGGTTGGTCGCTCTTCTGAAACATCTCAAGACACAGCCCACTTGGAGAAAGGCTACTCACCCTTCAGAGCCCTGTGCTCCAGGGTGGATGGGGTTTGCCCACCAGTCTTTGGCCGCTGAGCATCTGAAGTGTGGTCAGAATTGAGAAGTGCTGTCTTCTCACCAGATAGCAAAGACTTCGAGTTCATAAGAACAAAGGAAGTGACAAGGCCACATCACTCATCTTTGTTTCACACTGATGGCTGCTGTAGTGACAACATTGTGGAGCTATATCCACAGGCACAAAAATGTTCAAGTCCAATGGCTGAAATGAATTTCCTTTTTCTTCTTTTTAAATGTGTTTGCTAGAAGATACGGGGTACCATGTACAGCTGCCTTTTGTATACCTCTCATACTACTACTACTGTCTAAAGCTGGTCAGAACCTTCTCGGTAAAAACCATAGTCTGATCCTCTCTTGTTCAAGTCGCCCTGACCCAGGCACTCCTGTCACTGAGGACATGAGAAAAAGAAAGAGAGGGTTTATACTCTCTGGTCATTTGTCCTCTAGTATCAACTGACCACACAAGCTGAGTGAAAACTCCAACTATGAGAATCAAGGGAGGGAAGTAATATAATGCTCTTAGAGTCTTAAAAGTAGGAGACAGACCTGGCTGTCAGGGAGGGGTGTCAAGGAGAAAGTCACCAATGGTCTAACTCCTGAAAGAGCAGCAGTGGACGGAAGGGCAAACTTAAGGGAAGGGCAAATCCAAAGAGGCAATAATGGGGAAGGGAGGTAGAAGGGGGCAGGGCAGAGTTGGAGGAAGGCTGTGAAGCTACAACATTGGGGTGGAGGGGAGGCTTGCTGGAAGCTAGGGCAGCCCCCCCTTTCTTTGTTGTTGTTATTCCAGAGGACCAACGAGAAGCCACTGAGGATTTCAGCCACTGGATGGAGATGGTAGTAGAGACATCACAAAATTTGCATTCCATAAGCTTCTCTCTGCAAGATTCTCTGACTTGTGGGAAGGTGGATTGCAGACAGGCTGCTGTGTGTGTGACTCCTCAAATCAATAAACTCCCTCATCTTTAGGGAATGGCAAGATGAAGGCAATGCTTGCTGAAGTACCGTGTCCACTTTTCCCAATGCGTCTGAGATCTCACCCTTGAGTGTGTGGTCTGTGAAGCCTCCATGGTACCCCATGGAATCACATTAGAAGTCTGAAAAGGGGGAGGGGGGACCAAAACAGAATGCCAACAAAGGAATATGACAGGGTCACTTTATGATGGCCATGGTTGCTTCCTGATGGCCTTGTCAGTGTGGGAAGCCACAGCTGCACCCCAGGGGACGCCAGGCACTCCGCCCCTCCTCAGCTCCACTTAGTAGTAAACAAGATATGGCTATGGCTTTAGCCTTGGCCACTCCTCCCTTTTGTGAACCTATCGGCAGTGCCCACTGGCAGACAGCGATTGGATAGCTGGAACCCAAGGGAGGGGCTCTAGGAAAGTAAGTTTGACAATGAAGCAGCAAGAAAGCTGTGTAAAGGAGCCTGAATAAACTGCAAAAGGAAGAGCTCGTGGTCGTGTCCTTCTTGCTGGTTGAGGGGGATGTCACATGTCAGAGCTGAGAGGGAAGCAGGAATTCCAGGAGCTGGAAGCCTTAGATAACTGTAGACTGGAAGAGTATGAAGGAGCACAAATGCTTTTCTGGAAGTTTCTGCCCTAAGCAAGCCCAGGAAGGAACTTCAAATGGTAGATTAACCATATCACAATATCACCATCTACATGAATGCATACATATGTGCACATGCACATATATGCCATGGTGCCCACCCTCTACAATTATGAGTTTGTATTATGCCATGATCAAGGTCAACCACATGCATCCTTCATTTTTATGTTTTGCTGTAAGTTTTAGTGTTGACTTGGTCATAGAGTGATGAGGATTGTGGCTGTTGTCACTGTATGGAGGCAGCTGTCTCTTCTCACAATGCTTACAGAAGGCCAAGGTGAAGAGAAAGAGATGGGACCTGTCATGGTGGCCTGCCACTCCTGAAGGAAGCTCAGTTCCCATTCATTGAGGCCCATTTTAGAGGTTCAGAAATGGTTTCTCCTTAGACACAGTGGCGGTTTGAATGAAAACGGCCCTGTAGACTCACAGGGAGTGACATTTTTGGAGATGTGGCTTTACTGAAAGTAGATGTGATGCTGCTGGAGGAGATGTGGCCTTGTTGGAGATAATATAATAGGAGGTCACCTTTGAGGGTTCAGAAGGCTAGTGTCTCCACTAACCATGTCTGCCTGTGTGCCTCCACACTTCCTGCCATGATGATAACAGACTAAACCTCTGAACTGTAAGCCCGCCCCAATGAAACGATTTCCTTTGTAAGAGTTGCTGTGGTCATTGTGTCTCTTCCCAGCAACAGAAACCCCAACTAAGGCAGACACTGCATTGCTGCTGTCTCGCACTTCTTTCATTTGAATGAGGTCCTGCTTCTACTAGCTTCCTCCCCTCTGACCACCCTCAGGGACCTGAATTAGTTTACTTGGGGCACTTTCCTGTGCAGGTAATGTGCAGAACACTGGCGGAAGCATCCTAGAGAGGCCTGAGTACATTTGCAAGCTTACGTTTAACAAGCAGCTTAATTTTTGTCTCAAATAGATATGCAGTTCTTGTGCTGTGGTGGTGGTGGTCTATGCCTGACTTGTAAAACAGTAAGGAGTTGGGCAGTTTGTGCTGTGCCTCTCTTCCTTATACTCCCAACAGTCCTGATAAAAGACTTCAATCTGAGCAACTCTCTTCATGTCTGCAGTATTGCCAAGGCCAATTGGGTTGACCTAAGTTGGACCATCAGTCAATCTCTTTTTCAAAATGTGAAAGACTGTGCAGCTGAGCATCCTGATCTTGAGCTGTAAGGCCAGGAAACTTGGAATCACCAAAAGCAATTGCATAATTTCTGAGAAGAGAGACGGGGTGACTTAGAGAGAAAGAGAGCTCATGGGAGATGCAGGGATCAATTTAGGAAGAGAAGCCACAATAAAATCAAAATCATCCCCAAATAAAAGGACAAAGAGACAGTTGCTGTTGCTGAAGCTTATGGTGAGCTATCTCCACTATACTTCCTCAAGTAGGGGTCAATAAAGTCTGAACTGTGAACACTAGCCCAAGTTAAGCTTAGCAACACTGAGTTATCAAATCTGATGTCCCAGGGGAAAGATGGCCCACTGGACTGTGTCCTAGACATCTTGCTGTCTTTCAGCACATGGTGAAGAGGGAGCCTAGGTACAAACTCTCTCCTCTGAGACCTCCCTGCCATACAAGACAATTTTAGGAGTTCATTCCTTTTTTTAAGGTTAGGCCTCTCAAGGAGCTGAACCAAACATAACTTACCACTCAAAAACCAGCTACTCCAGGATAATTAGCTTGGGGTGTGTTCAGATAGAAGGTGGTAAGTTCAGGGCCCTGCAAGGAGGACTTAGGGCCAAGTCTAAGCACCTCTGTTATTTCCCTATCTTATTCTAGAAGACCTCTAGCTTCACTCATATCTGTTATTGCTCCAAACTAGGGACCTTTCTTACATATATCCATGTGTATATACACAGTCACTTCTTTAGAGGTGGGGATACAAGCTGAAAAATATATAGTTGGTAATAAAAGACTACATCTTTTGTGAACATGCAGGATGTGGTCACAAGAACAGAAGAACCTACGCAGTCATTAGGGGATATAACCAGAAAGGACCACTAGCTCATGTGCAGTTTGTTCTTGATGGGAACACCTTCATGTAGGACATAACTGTACATGTTTTATATGTATTTGCTCCATACAGCTATACATAGACATGTCCCACTGTGAGGTCATAACTAAAATGATTTTGAAGGACAGAACTGAGTTCATAAATAAAATGTCTCCCTCCCTTTCCATCTCTCTTTGTGGCAAGCTATCCAGTTGTTTTCCCTGCATATCACATGGGACATTCCCCTAGTTTGTGGGCAAGGCCTGTACCTTGTGTTCAGTGACACTTCAGGATTTTGGTAAATGAAGGTAAGCACCCACTTGCCCAGATGCCTACTTGAGCTCTCCTTTTGGATATCCAAAAGACTTTCCAAAAGAAATATGGTGAAAACCTAGCTTTCCCTACTCCTCCCAAACTTGCTTGTTTACAAAGCGGCATCCTTTCTAATAATGGATGACATCACCGTTCATTCAAACATTTTCTGGGTGTTTCTGAGCTTTTTCACATCTCACATCCACATTCATATCACCAACCCTTCCTTCAGGTAAACCAGCCTCTATGACCTCCTCGTGGGAGCTCACTCTGATCCTGGCCACTTCATGTCTTAGTAGAAAATTCTAGCAGATTTCAAAATCTCCCCCTTGTTTCCAGTTCTCTCCTGCAGTATAATACCTTCACAAGTCAGGCCAGGTTGCTGCCTTGCCCAGATGTTCCAGGGCCCATACGCTGTGTGCCCAGGGCACTTCTGCAGCATTATGCTTGCGGCCTGCTACCTTCCTGCTCCCAGACACTGAAATTGCTTGGTTTTCCCTCAGATACACCTTTCTTAAAGAATATGAGTGCGGGGCCTTGGCTGTCTGTACATGAGCTTTTGGGGGATGGTTAGATCCTGAGAGTCTGACCTAGTCAATGGGTTAATCCCTTGATGGTATCATAAGAAAATGGCATTATTTGGAGTTGTGGAAAGTAGGACACAGTCTTGATTGGAAGAAGTGTGTGTTTAGGGAGGAGAGCATGTCTTTGACAGGCATTTTCTTCTGGCTTCCTCCTGTTTGTCCCTTTCTCTACCTCCTGCTCATCTTGAGGCAAGCCACTTCACTCCCCCCACATCACCCTACCAGGACTCATATGTCACCATGCACAGGCTCAGAAGCAATAGAGCCAAATGGCTAGAGGAGGAAACCTCTGAAATCATGACCCCAAATAAATTCTTCCCCTGTAAGTTGACTCTGTAACAATTATGAAAAATGGAAAAAAAAAAACGGCAAGCCATAGCGTCGTCGGTAGAAGTCAAGGAGATTGTTGAGCCTCCTGCAGTGCACAGGGAAGCTCTCACTTCTAAAAAAAAAAAAATGACCCCACTGTCAACAGTACAGAGGGTGGGGAGCCCCAAATTAGCATGAAAGTTCCTTGTGGCCATATATTTGAATGATTAGTCTCTAGTTGGTAAAATTGTTAGAATGTGGTCTTGTCAGAGAATGTGTGTCATAGGGAGTGGATTTTGAGGCCTTAAAAGGCCAGCTGAGTCCCAGCCTCTCTTTTTTTAAGCCTCCTATTTGTGGATAAGATGGAAGCTCTCAGCTATCACTCCAGCACCATGCCTGCCTGTATGCTGTCGTGCCTCCCACCCTGATGATCATGGGCTTGCCTTCTGAAGCTGTAAGTAACCTCGAATTAATTAAATGTTTTCTTTTATAAGTTGCCTTGGTCATGGTGTTTCTCCATAGCAATAAAAGAGTGGCTTAGACAGTAGTTCTGCAGAATTATATGTTTGTTTGTATGAACACACACAATATTAAGTGGCTTACTGTCAAGATTGGCCTTTGTGATTTACAGGAACTGAAAATTTCAAAATCTGTAGGGCAAGATGACAGACAGAAGTTAAACCTGCCATCTTTGAGCATGCGTTTCTTCTTTTCTGGGGGAATGGGCTTTCCTCCAAGGCCTTTGCCTGATCAGTCTGAGACCCTCTTAGCTTATGAAGGGGAACCTCCACTGATTAAAATTAAATGGCCACCCATTGCCACAACTACAAAAATCTCTTCACGGGAGTACCTACATTTGTGTTTCATCAAATAACTAGTTATTCTGGACTAGCCGAGTTCTGCATGAAATTATCACATTTAATAAATGGCAGATTCAGAATTTAAGCCATGTTTTCT
>JADRCC010560337.1:0-14998 GCA_019843855.1 Hylomyscus alleni
TGGCTAGACAGACTGACAAGCAAAATCCAGGTTTCCTCTTGTCTCAGTCTCCAGAGGAAGAGATCAGATATTACCCACTGAGCAATCTCCTTAACTTCCTTGCTTCCTGCTAGCAACCTATTATTTTGTCCTGGAGCCCATGCAGACAGACTGAAATGGGGGCAAAACCAGCATTCTTTGATCCTTGTCTTTTATTATTAACTTAAGTAGAATGTTTTCTAGTATTTTTATCTCCTAAAGCATTCTTGATATATGTTTCTGGGAATGCCTTTTATCAAATTAAAAAAAATTCACTCCTATTCTTTCTTTGCTAAGAGGTTTTCCCATAAGCAGATGTTGAGTCATATATTGTTGAGTCATCTATGGAGATATCCAGAAATGCTGCACTTTATAACATTGACAGAGGTGACTATTTCTAGAATGAGTAGATTTGTCAAGACATGTCCTATAGTTGGTGTGATTTTCACACACAAAATATACATGTACTAATGTAAACATTTATTTGGCAACATTACAACTATTTTTTTTCTATATTACTTCTGTTGTATGGATTATACGAACTTCAAAATATTTTAGGGTTTTTTGATTCCTCTTACAGATTCTATGAGATTATAAAATGTGGGTAATATCTCTACTCCTGAAAAAGGTGAGATTCAAATCTGAAATATTTTCTTTATTTTTCCTTACTACATATCAAACATATATTGACTCCTGTGATAGTTTATATATGTTTGACCTGAGAGTGGCACTATTAGGAGGTGTGGCCTTGTTGGAGTAACTATGTCACTGTGGCCATTAGCTTAAGACCCTTATCCTAGCTTCCTGGAAGTCAGTCTTCCACTATTAGCCTCCAGATGAAGATAATGAAATCCCTCCTCTGCCTGTACTATGGCTGCTTGGATACTGCCATGTTCTTGCCTTGACAATAATGGACTGAACTTCTGAGCTTGTAAGCCAGCCCCAATTAAATGGTGTCCTTATAAGAGCTGCCTTGGTCATGGTGTCTATTTATAGCAATAAAACGCTAACTAAGACAGAAGTTGGTACCAGGGACTGAGGTATTGCTGTGATAGGCGTGACCATGCTTTTGTTTGGAGGAATGTGGATTTGGGGACTTTGGAAAGCAGTGGTATGCTTTAAGTTGGGCTTAATAGGCTATCCTAGTAGGAATATGGAAGATGCTGTGGCTGAATGTAATTTGAACTGTGCAGATCTGGCCCAAGAGGTTTCAGTGGAGAAGGATTTCAGAATGTGGCCTAGAGACAGTTTTTGTGGTATTTTGGTGAATAATTTGGCTGTTTTTTTTTTTTACCTTGTCTGAAAGTTAACCTGAGACTAAGGTAAAGAGATTTATATTAATTGCATGGACAAAGGATGTCTCAAAAAAGCCTAGCAGAGACTTTGCTCTCTGGTTAAGTCTCACGAAGAGCATGTTGAACAAGTGTAGCAAACTTAGAAAGAAGGAATAAACAATAGATGGTTCAAGTATTAAAAGGGTGCCAGGAAGTGAAATGGAACTGATTTCTATGTTCTAGGAGGTAACAGATGAAGTGATTTTGGGGGCAAGATCCTACCCAGCTAAGTTTATTAGATGCAGCATGGTGGTACACACCTTTAATCCTAGGAAACAAAGCCAAACAAATCTCTAACTTCCAGGCCAGCCTGGGGGAAAAGCAGGTTGTAGATAAAGAAAAGCTTAAATACAGCCATAATGGTACATGCCTTTAATCTCAGCATTACAGGAGACAGAGCCATGTAGATCTCTGAGTCCAAGGTCAATCTACAGAGCAAATTCCTGGAAAGCCAAGATTAGGCAATGAGGGAGTCAGAAAACACAAAGTTAGTAAGAGAATAAGGGAGCCATGTTCCAGCTCCAGCAAGCGGTAAAACACAGCATCTTCAGTCATGTGGCTCTGGCTTTAGGATGAAAAATAGAAGAGACTACTGGGACAACTGATGCTGGTTAGCTGGAACTAAGAATTAGTCATGATTAAGAAGACACCAGCAGCATCGTTATGGTGAAATCAGTGAAGTTTTTTTCTAGAGACCAAAGGATAACCTCACCTCAGGAGGTTTTTCTCAGGAGCTATCCTACTTATTTTTTGAGGCAGAATCACTCAATGACTATGAGCTCCTGAAGGAAGTTAGGCTGCCTGGCCAGTAAGCCTAAGGGATGTACATTTCTAGCACTGCCACACCAGGCTTTGTGAAGAGGTTTATGGGGAGTTAGGAAGTGGTGGCGTACGCCTATATTCCCAGCACTTGGGAGGCAGAGGCAGGCGGATTTCTGAGTTGGAGGCCAGCCTGGTCTACAGAGTGAGTTCCAGGACAGCCAGGGCTACACAGAGAAACCCTGTCCAGAAAAGTCAAAAAAAAAAAGGTTTAACTTGGAAATTTTGTCTTTCAAGCAAATTCTTCACCAACCAAGTTGTCTCTCTGTAGAGCTGTGAAAAACAGCCTAGTTTCTGGTTGAGCTAAGGTTGGAAACCCTGGAGACTCTGAGGGATGGTAGGCATTTTGCCACACTCCTGGACACCAGGCTCCTGACACAAGGCCACATACATCCATAATTTTGTGGCCATCAGTCTCGTAAGGGCAATACCTCAAATCCCTCCACAGGTAGAGGACATGACTCATGGTCACCTAGCCTCAAGACAGATTTTAGTGAGGTACCTAAAGGCCTAGATGCTTAGCCAAAACTTTCCTTCCCAGACACCCCTCCCTTTCTTCAGGTCTGCCCTGAGAAAGTAGGGTACAGTTTTATTCATCACCACTCTCTTCCATGACAATAAATGCCTTAAAAACCACAGACTATCTTTTTTCATTAGGATCTGCCATAGGGAGCAATGGCAGATATATATATATAAATATATATATATATATATATATATATATATGTTTGTGTGTGTATGTATATATATATATTTATATATGCGCTGATACATATTAGTATATTATTCCATATTCATATTTGAATACACACACACACACAGTCTATTTTCTTTCACTCCAACAGAGCCATGATCATACTTTAAATTTTAGGAACAAATTTCTCTAAGACTTTGGCTAACCTGAGATTCTAGAGGCCCACTCACCTCTCCTGCTATTACTAAAGTAAACAACACACTGACAAGGCAAAGTGCCTGTGCATGGAAGCAGCAATAGACATCTGATATTTTGGACAAGGAATAATTTAGCTCTCTGCAGCACATTCTACAGTGCAAATCAGAGAAAGCAACAAACATATCCCTAAAGGGAAAAATGGCTTAGAAAATAATGATAAATATGCAGCTTTTCAAATGGAAAAAGATTATTGAGAAACATTAACAGAGTGTAAGTGATATAGATAGGTTCCATAGGATGCACGTAATGGCTGCACTCAGATCACAGAGACAGACACTGAGAGGAGAGGACAGAGTGATTACCAAGTAGGACAGGAATCAGGTTACTCAGGCCTCCCCAAGCCTGCTGGGCCGAAGCTATATTGCAAAGAGAGTTCAAAAACTTTCCTTTTCAGGTATTTATTTTCTTCTCTAAATCTCCAGAGATGGTCCTTGTAAAACCCAAGGATTTTTTTTTTTCTTCCTAGAACAGCATCTAATAACAAAGAAACCCTGAAGGGGGTTTACGATAATAATGTAGCACCTGGAGAGATTGCCACTTAGCCCATTGACTCAGGAACATGTAGACTGGGTCCTGAACTTAAGGTGTGTCCTTCCATAAGTCATAAGAGAGTAAAATGTTACATAGATGGCCACAAGAGCTCACATATGAGATATGCATGCACAACTAAGCAAGATGACACCAGAAACTGCTAATAGACCCCATAAAGTAGGCAAATTTTAACATACATAATGTCATAAATGTTGTAACTGAAACCTGGAAGACAGCGAAGACATCAGAACATGTTAACAATGAGGAACAAGGCTCCAATCACTAAATAATTGTTGTATCAAGTTTAATAATTCAAAGAAATATACCAAAAGACAGACTGGCTATGAAAAAAGAATAGATAAAGTCTTGAAGTTAACATGGAGAAACACTTCCAGAGAGTCAACAGAGGTGACAGAAACAGAAACCAAGCCAGGACCACCAAAAGATATAATGAATAAAAACAGGAGCTGTATAAATAATATCAGAAGCTGTATATGAAGGAGGGACAAATAGAGAAAAGAGTTTAAAAAAATATAGAAAATGAAAAAAGAAAAACGGCCATGTATTTTAGAGTAAAATTAAAAGACAGGAAAAAAAGAATCCGACATTTGCCAAGGTTAAAAACAAGGATCCGATGAAAACACACACAAGGGTGGGAGGCAGGCAGGGAGAGTCAGAGAGAGACTGGAACAGCGGCAGGAAGCAGAGATAGGAAGAGAATGGGAGAGTAAACAACAGCCAGGGAACTGATGAGGTTAGGGAAGGACGACATTGAGAACAGGGGTGAATGTGAAGGGTGACAACATGCACTGGTCACAACTGGAATCTGAGGATTTCGTAGCTACTTTATGGCAGTAACAGGCAAAGCATCGGTGTAGGAGGAAGAGTTCCTAAAAGTGAGCGTCTTGCCCATCACACTAAGATGAGGTGAGAAGGATGTCCTTTGGAGGCAGAGGGGAAAACGTCAACTGATTACATACAAACAATGCAATCCCATTACTTAGCACATGTAATATCGGGAGAAGCAAATATCTGTCATGAAAAGCCCTTACATGAACTGTAAAAGAATAGGTGATCAGGGGAGATATGTATTACTGGTAGCTGTATGGATGGTTAGATAGTTAGAGGGTATGCATCAAGTTATCAGTTACATCAATGTATTGATGTATTTTATATAATTGGTCTAACATATAATATGAAAATTAACCATTTTCTAAGCCTTATTCTTTGAGTGGTATTGGAAAGAACTTTCCCAAGACCAAAAACATAGGCACTATGCAGGTCTCACTTTCCTGACAAGAATTTCTCTTAAAGAATCTATTTTTGGTTTTAATTTTTTGAGAAATTTCTGTTAGCAAGACTGAGGTTGAAAAGTACAAGATAATTTTGAAAATACTATTCTACCAGAAACTAAGAAATGCTTTAAGAAGACACAGAATAAAGGCTTAGGTTGCAATGCTGGGCAAGGTTTGATAATTGTGTTTAAAATATAAAGTATTTATTTGTGAATTTTATAACACATAGAGTCAGGATGAAAATAATGTGGGATGATTGGGAGGAATTTGAAGGGAGTGATGTGGAGGGTAGATTTGATGAGAACAAATTATATATATGTATAAAATTATCATACATTAAAAAGTTGGGGAAGCCCAGCAGTGGTAGCGCATGCCTTTAATCCCAATACTTGAGAGTCAGAGGCAGGCAGATACCTGAGTTCGAGGACAGTCTTTTCTACAGAGTAAGTTCCAGGACAGCCAGGGCTATACAGAAAACCTTGTCTCAAAAAACAAAAACAAAAACAAACAAACAAAAAAGATTAAAAAAAAAAGCTGGGGAAAATTTAAAAGATTATTTCCTGACATGTGTGTATTAAATACAATTCTAGTTTGTAAAGTTCAATTAAAAGATGTGATTGAAAAGAAAAGAAAAATCAAGGAAACTAGTTGTGTTGTTGCATGATTTGTGATTCTAGGACTTACAAGTAGAAGTGGGGGATAAAGATTTCAAGGCTAACCTGGTCTACAGCTTGTGATATATACATGTATATATGTATGTATATATGTATGTTTGTATGTGTGTATGTGTATATATATATATATTATATGCACACATATATAAACAGATGCAGACAATAATGAATAGACTCAACGAGTTGTATTTATGCATGTCTTCAATTATATGTATGAGTAACAATAATGCTTAAAGAGGAGAAGGCTGTGAACTGAGAGGGAAGTATAGGAGAAAGGATGGGATGAGGAAATGATAGCAATACCTTTCAATTCAAGTTAAAGAAAGGCACTGGCAATAGACCTTAGTGGTAGGTACAACACTGGCATGGGAGATAAGTTGATATGCATGACAGCAAAATTATTAATTAAAACTAAATGCCGGTGGGAAAAGAATAGCTGTTATTTTAACGACTTTCAGAATTTTCAAAGAACTAACAATCATGTAGGCTTCAATTAAATTCTGACTTGACAAACCAATATTTCTTTTTAGATAACAAAGACATTTAAACTTGAAGCACTGGAGAAATTTACGGAATGCCAATCTGGTTAAACATGATTGGGGTCATGATTATCGTATTTTCTTTCCCTTTTCTTTTAGAACATCTACTGAAGCATTCATTGAAATCCATGAAGTTTTCTTTGGAAAACTTTGGTAATAGGAGCGCAGCATGGTGGTAATGTGTCAGAGCAAAGGCAAAAAGAAGAAAATCTGCCTAAAGTTGTGTGATCCAGTTCATGGATTTGTTTAAATTGTTGTCTCCGAACTTGAGTACGGTAGCAAACTTCCACAATAAAATTGTTAAGCCAACCCCAGCAAAGGTAGTATTATATTATAACTTATTGAATTAGTTAGGATAATAACTCCTAATTAAATAATAATTCAATATTAATGTTTATAAATAAAGAAAATTCCAATGAAATTAGAAAAATATTCCTTCACCGTGGAGTGAAACCGATACATGTAACTCAACAGTGTCATCAGTAATTTGGTCAGTGCTCCAACAATAATGAAGACTGATAGGTAGAAGTAGTAAAATGTAGGCAGGATAGATAGATCATTTCATTCATGATCTGTAATAGAAAAGTAGGAATTTGTGCCTTTAATAAAGACAACTTAAGCAAGGTTGTAATAGGTCCAGTGATACAGTAAAATGACACCATTTATCATATAGAAGGTGCAATGGGAAAGGCACAGCATTGATATTGCCAGTTTCCATAGCCTGGAAGTATTAATTGGAAAGTTGTAGACAGGGCAATCTGAAGAACTGGCCTGCCACCTTTAAAATGAAATAAACAATGGCTGAAATGAAAAAAGTCAGACTTAGGGTGATGGACACGGGGCAGCACTGAGAATTCTGTGAGCCTTATTTGAGGTTCCTGCAACTGGTACATTATTGAAATGATAGACTCCAGTTGAAGGGGGCCAGTGGAATGTATAGCAGAAAGGTGTTACTGGTTATAATGGTTGTGTTATTGGTTACAATGATTGTATTATTGGTTATAGTGGTTGTGTTATTGGTAATAATGGGTTAGTGGTTATGTTTGTGCTATTGGTTATAATGGTTTGTTATTTGTTCTGATACAGGAGTGTACTGGCTGGTTTTGTGTGTCAACTTGACACAGGCTGGAGTTATCACAGAGAAGGGAGCTTCAGTTGGGGAAGTGCCTCCATGAGACACAGCTGTGGGGCATTTTCTCAATTAGTGATCAAGGGGATAGAGCCCCTTGTGGGTGGTGGCATCCCTGGGATAGAAGTCTTGAGTTCTATAAGAGAGCAGGCTGAGCAAGCCAGGGGAAGCAAGCCAGTAAGAAAGATCTCTCCATGGCCTCTGCGTCAGCTCCTGCTTCCTGACCTGCTTGAGTTCCAGTCCTGACTTCCTCTGGTGATCAAGAGCAATGTGGAAGTAAGCTAAATAAACCATTTCCTCCCCTACTTGCTTCTTAGTCATGATGTTTGTACAAAGACAAGGAACAACTCTGCAGTTTGCGTTTCAGTAGCTAAGAAATGTGTAATTTTTGCTATACTTTCAATCTTTCATTAATATTAATTTTATTTCAAAATGAAAAACAACTCTTGATATTTGGCATGAGAAATTTTTTGAAAAGACTCAACTGCAATGTATTATTTAAATACTCAGTGCACAGTATGTGTGGATGTCCAGCTTCTTAAATTACCTTTCCAACTCATATTACTAAATAGTTACCATCTTTCATGTTGCAAAATGACACCTTTAAAATATGACATCCGAAGTTCAAAAGATTGCAACATGACAAAAATTTGATTCACTTGGAAACATTTCTATTCAAACAGGGTGAGTTCTGACAGAGTTGAGAGACATGAAAGAAACTGCTCCTCTTTAATCTTTAATTCCTCCTGTTTCAGAAAAATATCTGCTACAGTTGTATATTCTAAAGACAAGAGCATCTATCTTTTTGCCCATTGTAAAGGTCAACTGGTTCTTAGTCTCTATCTTAAAACACTAGCAAGGCTGTATTTACTACCAACAATAGCAAATATTTTGGAAATACCCCAAAGCTTTCCACAGAAATCTGAAGAATCACATTTGCTGCCAGCTTCAAATTTCAATTATAGTAATTAAGCTTCTCTGGCTTTCCCAAACACAGTTCTTTCTGTTTCCTGATTATAATAGAAATCTTGTCCATTCGCTATCCTTAAGAATTTTTGTAGTTGAGTTAAAAGTAGAGTTTCTGCTAAGATTGGGTATTTGTGCGCTCTCTCTCTCTCTCCCTCTCCCTCTCCCTCTCTCTCTCCCTCCCTCCCTCCCTCTGTGTGTGTGTGTGTGTGTGTGTGTGTGTGTGGTGTGTGTATGTGTTCAGTTTGTCTACAGTTCATGGGGACCAAAGGTTGCTATAGACTCATGCCTTCAATAATTGCTGTTTGGTAATCTTTTAAAAATGTCAATAATTTACAGAAAAAAAGCATAATATTAGCTCCTGTATCCTATGGCAGTTTCTCAAGGAATGTAGCTACCCTTATTTCCAGTTATCCTATACACACATTCACATCCATGTTCATACATGTGAATAAGTTTGCATTTGAAAAAATAAACATTTTTTTCTTTAGTTAGTAATGTTGTATATGTATAGAGACATTTTGATGACTATAGCTAACAGAAAAGGAAGCAAAACCTTTCTGTTAAAGATAAATAAACCTTAAAAATCTTAATTCTCCAATACTCATATTTACCTGACTTAATTTCTTTTGAGGTTTTAACTGTTGGTTTTTAATGCTATTTTCTAAGACATAATGTTCCTTCAGACCAACAGTACTGGGATAGAATTACATGTAATTAAGTATTTTAAACATAATGAAATATTTGAAACATTTTGATAAATATGTACATTTATGTAGCCATCATCCCAACTAATATACAGAACATTACTACCTTCCAGGTTTCTGGACCACTTTATAATCAGGTCGATGTCCCAACACCAGGAAACTACTGGTATGTTTTTTCTCACCATGACTACATGTACGATATCATGAGTGCATGCATGTGAAATGTTCAAACTAAGCAGATCCATACATTAGTTTTGTTATATAAATTTCATAGGAAAAGACTTAAACTGTCTGTTTTCTTGTTTTCTGGATTCTTTGTTTCTGCAAAACCTTTTTAGTAAGAGTGAAATTTGAGAAAATTTGGTGATTTCCTACATCATTCTATCCAGCCTCTACAACTCATAAATTGTAGGATCCATCAGAAAACTAATCTTCCAGAAAACAACCTGATCTACACAGTTCCCATTTGTCTTTCAAAATCTACTGTTCACACGTTTTTCATACCAGCGCCCCAGGAGAATGGCTTTTGTGAAACCACATCATTCTGACTCCTAGAATGTTGGATTCAAGTAGACTATAGGCAATGGACATCTTCTACAGTGATCCATAGGCTGTGGATATGAAAAATTGGAAGATTAACTTTACATCACTCTCCTTGAATGACTTCTCACTGGCAAAGAGTACATTGCTTAACCAAAAGACACTGGTTTTCTCTTAGAAGTTCAGTGTTGACGATCCCTCTAACTGTCTTCACAATTCATAGCTGTTTGGATTTAGAGGTAGCAGAAATTACTAGGCCGGGTAAGTGCGAGCAGTAATGATGTACCTTTTCTGTTTGGCTTTGTACTATATCTTCTAAATGGTTCACTGGAAAAATGGCCATGTAGTTTTCATTTTTAGTATATTATTTACTTTTATAACATCACCTCACATGGTAAGTCAATTAATCTTTGTATAAACACCAGCTCATTTGGTTTTGTTGCTAAGACACAGAGAGGTAATGCTTTTCTTTACTAGTAATATGTTAGCCTGGGATAGTGGACTAAATTTCCCAGTAAAAACAATTTACAATGTCAAATACCTTTTGATAAGAGTATGTGAGAAACAGCAAACATTAACCCATTATTGGATTAGAATGTAAAGACACATAAATTATAGAATGGATCTGTTTAGAAGCTAAGGGAATTTGATGAATCTGAGACACTTTCCTCATAACCCTATGAGGTGCAAAAATGGTAAGAGGCTATGGGTCCTGCAGAGAGGTCATCTCTAAAGACTAAAGTTCTAGTGTTATCCCAAGGCCTCCACCTCACTTTGCTGTTTGTTAACTGTGAAACTTCCTTCTTGTTGGCAAACTGCAAGTTGGTTATATAGAAGGATGGTTACTGAAATTAAAGAAAGGTCTCACTTCCCCCCAATAAATGGCTCATTTTACTGAAAGAAACAATGACTTTCCCTGTATGACGCAGGTAATAGGTTGCCTTAACTGGACTAAGGGAAAAAAGAAAGTTAGTTTTCATGAATTAGAAAGGGAGGTAACAGGGGTTTGTTCTAGTTGTTTTTATTTGTTTATTAAAAATAAAAAAAATTAAAAATTAAAAAAAAAGAAAAAAAAAAGGGATAAAAAGGATTCCTAGGGAGAAATTACTCCAGCAACTCCAGAAGAACACAGAATATTTATAACTACTGTTATAATATGATAGGAAAAAAATGATAGGAAATCTAAACATAAAAATAAAAACATGTATTCTAGAAAGAAATGAAAAATTAATTTTAGAAACCTAAGAACATAGAAATTATATTAATTGTATTAGAACAATGCTCCAGAACACTGCATTTGAAATGTAAATTATCTACTGAAGTTTAGTCTTTTGCTATGGTGAATCCTGGTTGCTCCCTGAGACCTCATGCAGACCCAGATAGTGTTATTTAACTTTGCCTCCCCCCACAAGTTATCTCTGGTTGGTGAATAAAGATGTTGACAGCCAAAAACTGGGCAAAATAGATGTCAGTGAGGTTTAAGATTCCTTGGCTTAGGGTCAGAGGAGAACTACAAGGTTGGAGAAAAGAAGATGGAGAGAAGAGATGCCCCATGGGGTAAGAATCTTGAAATAATGGCCACGTGGGTTGGCTAGTTGGAGTTAAGAGCAGCTCAGATGGCACGTGGCAAATTATATAATGGGATTATTGGCTGGAGAAATAGACATAATAGTATAGAGGAGAGATATCTGCCCAGCTCTTGTACTGATTGAGGCTTATTGCATATATAAAGGTTGTGTGTATTTTTATCAGGGAACTAAATGGCCAAAGGTGGGGTAGAAACTCCAGATTGGGATTAAATATTTTCCCCAACAATTTATGGTTACTGAGACATATTCAAACAAAAATTAAGAACTAGAAACTTTAAAAGCAGAAAGCAAAAACCAGTATAGCCTAAAGTTACCCAAATACCAAAAATAAACAAAACAACAAGTAATTATAGGCTAAATAATTTTTATGTTAAACACAGTTGAAGTCATATGTTGGTAGGCAGAAAGAATATCAACTTATTCTGTGCGTAGGTCTGCTAAACTGTAACAAGTGCTTGAATCTTATACACCTAAAAAGTGAACTCACAACATATAAAGTAAAAAATGACTCTCCAATGTAATAAACAAATTATACACACAGTAAGATTTTTTTTTAAGATTAACTAGATTTAGATTATTTGAACAGCCTAAAAGAGAAATTTAAACCAAATTTAGTTCATAGAATATTACCTGTAAACTACATGGTCTATAATCTTTTCTAATACTTATAGGACACAGATCAGAACCTAGACTACAAGAGAAACCTCAAAGAATTTGAAATATAGAAAGAAAGACTAAACAATGTTTCTAATGAAGTTTAATTTATCCATCCTGGTCAGAGAGATTTCATGTTTTAGTATCTAGTAGCAAGGACACTGTAAAGCCTGACAGAAGGAATAAGAGAGATGGCTCAACCCGAGAGCAACCTCAACAACTTGTCAAGGAAGAGTGTGTGTTGGCATATAGATATAAAGATAAGAAACTATGGGCCTTAATAGCTTAGACATACAACATATAAGACATATTTGAATATCTGTGAAAAGAATAACAAAAAATGTTGTAGTATAGCAGAATATAAAAACAGAGACAGCAAGGAATTTCCAGTAGGCTATAACTTTGTAAATTACAACATCTGTCCATTGTGAAAAACATCATTAAAGTTGATGACATGTTGTGTTAGATTTTATCATATTTACAAACTCCAAAGTTTAGTTGGAGGTTCTGTAATTTGTCAAGAGTACAGAAAAGCTTAAAAACAATAAGATAAGAATGTAAGAAGGCTACAAAAATGACAAAAAAAACCACACTAAAAAATTGGATAGTATAGGTGAAAATTATTTTGCTTCAAAGTGTGCATCTTAGATTGTCTTTAAGGGTCTAATAAACAACAACAACAAAAAACATATGCTGAATCTTTTCTAATAGCTAAAGGATGAAATAGAGCACCGGAAACCTGGGAAGTTCAAGGCGAATGACAGTACTGTCACCCTGAGTAAACCCTCCTTTCACTCCCCAGGAAACAGGTCTGACTCTACTGTCTGTGGACTTTGGACAATAGGTCTCACACCTGTGTTCTGTATTTCAGATCCTCCACGAACAGTCCTTCAAAGGGAATTCTGAAGCTCTTTTCCCTTTTATCGAGGACTTCAGACTGGCAACTCATGAATGCTGATCTTTAGTTCCACAGCTTACACTTATCTCCCAGCCCAGACTTCTAGGTTCACTGAGCAGTTGGCTGCTTGAGAATTTCAAAAAGGCAGGTGTCACCACTAAGGAGTATCAGCAATTCTCAACAGGTAGCCTTCATTTTGAGCCAGACATGTCTCTACTAAAGTGATGTAACATATTGATTTTGTACTGATATATGCTGTAGAGAGTTGTGTACACAGGTAAAATGATACTCCTTTTTTTCCTGGATACTTTCTTTCATATTGGTGACTAGAAGTAATAAAACTAACGTCTGGATAAAAGCTTCCCGTTGTCTGTATAGTTAGGGCTTGATCTCTAGAATGTGATGGTTATGGAAGACAATAGCACTTGCATGAGGAAGAGAGCTTTGTGGCAGCAAGTTTGACTGCTGCAGATGTATCCTTGGAGGAGAATAAAGAACTCCCTCCCCTACATTCTCTCATTCTTTATAAGAAGGTTTTATAAGAAACTTCTCCTGATAGATTCCACAATGATTCCTCTTCACAGATATAAAATAGAATGGCCAACTGACCATGAACTAAAACCCTATCACTGTTAGCCAAAATCGAGCAATTTTATTTTATTTCTAGTATTTCTATTGCATATTAGAAAAATTACTAGCACAAAAACCCTATTGCAAAATACATTTGTAATATTTCTTCTGTAAAATAGTCTACTTACATTCTTTTACCATTTATGGTTTAAAAGCTTAGTAACTTATTTTTACAAATATATGGAGGCATGACAGTCTATCATCTCTACAATACTGCAGTGTCTAAGAACATATATCACAGAATGGATAGATGAGAGACTACAAGTTTTAATGATATATACATAGCCTCCTAGATTTTACTCTCATGGAGTAACCTTGCAGCAATATGAATACTATTGACAGTCCTATTAGTATCATACATAGCTAAAATATATTTATGAATCCAAGTGAGTAAACACATCTTAAATCTATGTTTGAATAGTTAGAATGCACTATTTGTTGACAACATTTTGTATAACAAAAAAACCCCAAAATAATAAAAACTCTGTAACTTTAGTACATTAACTTTATAGTGAGCTATCTGCTAAAGAAATGTAAATTATTTTTTTCAAGCAGTCACTAACAAACTAAAAAAATAACTATTTATAACACATTTGAAAATTATAAAGGCATAAATGATATGAGCAGTTAAGTGTTGTAAATTATTCTAAAGAAATTAATTTTCCCCAGAGAAGTTGTTAAATTGTGAATAAGAAAATCAGAGCTATGTCACTGCTTTTCTCTGTATTTGAGTAGATATGTTTGTATTTTCCATAGCTTACTTATACAAAACTTGTCTTTACTCATAAATTTGATAACTTAGCAAACATCTTCCCTCCAAATATTAAATTGATCTCTTTTAAACTTGATGTGTGCATGTTTTCCATGTTATATCAATCTATAATTTTACCCTTCAATATTTTTACTGTATTTACAGGCCTTAAACATGAGCTCAAATTAATATTTAAAACTAATACAGTTATGTGTTCTGAGAGAACCCCAAGGAAAATGACTAAGAACATACTATATTAGTAGACAGGCTTTCCAAAGAGAGACCAAGAAAGGAATCCAAGAGTACCCAATGGTTTATTTGATACAAAGGATCTGTCTCTATTGAGGCCAAGGCACTTCCTTTGTCTCCTTGACTTTACTCCCTAAGGAATCTCCATAGAATGCCCTGCTCTCTTCTGTTTATATCCTGACCCTCTATGATTAGTGCTTTGTTCAACTTCTATCATCTCTACCACTTAGATAGCTTTTGGTTGTAAATAACTGAAAATGAAACACAATTTTTTCATGGCTACCTCAATGGATTTAGCTTCATATATGACTGCTTCCCTTAGTGGATAAGAATCCCTCAAACTATCTCCACCTCTCGCCCGTAACCTCCATATGTCTCCATCTCTATCTTTCTCCCTTACAGAGTTAACTCTACTAACTGTGGCTCCATTAGCCAGCACTACGTAGTCTCATGTTCCTAGTAATGAAGCAGAGTCCAGAGTACCTGGGATTTTATTGATGTTGTTTGTTTGTTTGTTTTTGTTTTGTTTTCTTTGGCTTTGTTTGTTTTCTTCCAATTTCTTCTAGTGTTAAAAGATTTCATTGTTAAAATGAAGTTTAGAAAGTGAACTTTGGTTTTACTTTATTTGGGTAGCCTTTATTAGATAGATGAAGTAGACCAATAGGCTAGAGGCAATCAGAAACCATCTATAAAGTTTATAGAACCCTCAAACCTACTTAACAT
>JADRCC010560342.1:0-10946 GCA_019843855.1 Hylomyscus alleni
GGTCCCATGTAGCAAGGGAGCCCATCTGCATTAGGAGGGCAGCGAAGTATGGGTCTAGTTTCTATTCTTTTAGGAAACAGGACCTCACTATGTAGTCCAGGATGGCCTTGAACTCACAATCTTTCTGCCTCAGCCTCCCTAAGTGCTACCTGAGTTAGCATGCAACACCACATCTGACTCTTAAAGAGTCTTTATAATGATGCCACCAAGGGGCACTTTGCAAAAGAGGCAGGGGGGCTACCATTCCCTGGACACTTAGGTCCTCAAACCATCCCCCAAGGAGAAATATATTCTAAGTCACTTTTGGAACTGTGGCCCATGAGCCAGTAGCAAGAACTACCCCCAGGAGCATATCAGGTTTATAGAATTTGTAGTACTTCCTGTCAGAGTTGTCATGTTAGCAAGATGCCGGGGAACTCATGTACACATTAAGATAGAGAAGCCCTGCACTAAGGCATTACAATTGGAAAACGTTCAGAAGGGTACCGAACCCTGGTTCCCCTCTAGTAGCTCTATGTCCTCTAAGAAATCACTAATGTCTTCCATAAAAGTCCCCAAGCTATCTTGTTTAGCTGTGGCTATCTGCATCTGTCTGAATCAGGTGCTGGGTGGAGCCTCTCAGAGGACAGCCATGCTAGGCTCCTGTCTGCAAACATAACAGAGTATCAGCAGTAGTGTCAGGGACTGGTGATTGCCCATGGGATGGGTCCTAAGTTGGGCTGGTTATTGGTTGGCCATTCCCTCAGTCTCTGCTCCATCACTTGTGCCTGCATTTCTTGTGGACAGGATAAATTTTGGGTTGAAAGTTTTGTGGGTGGGTTGGCATCTCTATCACTGCATTGGGGTTCCTGATGGATTACAGAGGTGGCCTCTTCAGGTCCCATATCCCTACTGCTATGAGTCATAACTAAGGTCACTACCATTGATTCTTGGCTGTTTCCCTTATCTGTCACATCCTGGAGATCCTCCACTTCCCCATCTCTGTCACTTGAAAAGGAAACAGAGGAAGGATTGTGGGGCCCTAAGGGGATAGGAACTCCACAGGAAGACTAACAGAGTCAACTAACCTGGACCCTTGGGGCTCTCAGAGACTGAACCACCAACCAAAGGACATACACAAGCTGGACCTAGGCCTCTCTAAACATATGTAGCAGATGTGCAGCTTGGTCTTCATGTGGGTCCCAAACAACTGGAGTGGGGACTATCCCAAAAGCTGTTGCCTGTAGGTAGGATATGTTCTTCTAGCTGAGAGCTTCAGTGGGAGAGGAACTTGCAGAAACTTGATGTATCGGGAATGGGGGTGGGAGATATGCATGGGGAGCCCACCTGCTCAGAAAAGGAGGGGATGGGCTGGGGTAAGGACTGTGGAATGGGGTGACCAGGAGGGGGGCAGTGAGAGGGAACTTGAGCCTCTTGGTAGGTGCATAGATTTGGGACTGCTCCATGCTGACTTCTTGGTCTGTACAAGTAGGGTCCTAATAAACTAGGGTCACAACCATCTCATGAGATGATTGTGAGGGTTAAATAAGGTAGTGTGTGTAAACTAGGGGCATAGTAAATCCTCCAGAGACAGGACTCATTGTCACCAAATGGGATTTGCAAACTGAGGCAGCCCTCTTCTCTCAGTTACCCGGCTGCCTTCTGCCTGGAAGCCATGGAACAAGCCTAATGTGGTCCATGTCCAGGAGATTTCTTTGAACTGATTGGTCACTATCTCCAAGCACTTTTTTGGTCTTCTGCAGTAAGTTTTTGGGGTTCTCATTGCCTGATGCTTAATGCTAGAAGAACTATCTCTTAAATTCACTTAAAACACAACTAAAATTTCACAGCTAGGGAGCTGGCTCAGGGTGCCAACGTTGTTGAACTATGTAAGTTTGGATTTTAGACCCCGCAGAAAGCTGGAACCCACAGCTGTGATCCCCATGCTTCTAGGGAAACCTGAGAGATGAAGACAGAATCCCAAGAAGCTCATGGGCCAGAAGCTTTTACACACACACACACACACACACACACACACACAAACATGCACACAGGTGCACTCACACACACTTATACACATAGATGCATACACGTGTATATATACACTTACATGCACATACAAACACATATGCATACACACACCTATTTTTGTTCAGTCATAAGGAGGGAGCAAGTTTCATTGGATCTTAATACAAAGAACATAAGCTAAAGTTTAGGTAAAATTAATTATCCAGTGACGATGACAATCACATGATTTTCAAACAAAGAGTGACTCTAGTCATTTTTTGAGATGGAAGCTTGCCCCAATGGCTCTGGAGTGAGAGGATAATGTTTGTTGTTTTTGTTCTTGTTTTTTTTTTTTTTTTTTCCCTGAAGGCTGACTTTTGGAGCATTTAAAAACTAACTCCTACTTTCATTTTGAGCACAGTTTATTGTTTGTTTGCCTTGCAATGTTAGACACTCATAGTATCTGTCACCATCAAACTGGGTGTCACTCTGACAGTTGCAAAGATGATCACTTGAGGCCAAAGAAGCGCCCGCTTCACTGGTCAGACTTCTAGCCAGTGATGGCATTTGCATATCCGCAAAGAATTTTCCTATTTATTTTCATATCTTCAGAAGTGGGGGTGGAAATAACTAAATATCAAGTTTTATATAGAAATTTGCTAATTCCTTTAAGACAACCTTTCATTTCCTAGGAAATTCCCTGTCAACAAAATTTACTTACATGTTTCCTGGAACTACAGAGTATTAAGTTTAAAAACAACCAGAAATCATGTGCTTCAGTTTCCTTGTTTTTGAAAAGAGGAAACCGAGATTTTGATTTAGGGTGTGACTTTTCTGCAACTTAAAGTCAATATTTTTCCCCACGGAGACTTTTCATTTGTTTGTTTGTTTGGTTGGTTTTTTGGTTTTGGTTTTGTTTTTTCAAGATAGGATTTCTCTGTGTAGCCCTGGCTGTCCTGGAACTCTCTCTGTAGACCAGGCTGGCCTCGAACTCAGAAATCCACCTGCCTCTGCCTCCCACGTGCTAGGATTAAAGGCATGGGCCACCACTGCTCGGCCCATGGAGACTTTAAAATCCAGGGTGACCAATATTTGTCTCGCACATCTCAAAAAACTCAAAATTCTACTGCAATTATCTTTCTAGTTGCTGGATTTTTTTTTCATTTTACAATATTGTAAATAATATGAACTGAACATAGAACTAAAATAAAGCCTAGCCTTCCATTGCTATACATTCTTATGAATCTCATATGGCCCAGCAAGATAGAGCAAGAGTGCAGGAATGGACCATCCAACCCAGACACTTGTCTTTAAGGAGGGAGCAGCTGTGAGAAAGGCTGAAGGGAGCGGAGCAATGCAGTCTGTGTAGTTAGGTGAGTCCAGCCTGGAGCTAGGACCACACTGGAGGCTGATGCTGGTTTCCGTGCACACACCTCCACGGCCTGCCTCACCTGATTGGGGCTTTCCCATCTACGTACCATGCTAGTAGATCCATGAGGTGGGTCGTGGATGGGGTTAGAGAAGTAATGGAGAGAAGGATGTCTCTTTAGCCAAGTGGAGGGATGGATGATCCATCTTGTCTTCCAGTACAGAAAACTTGTCAGTGTGTTGAGTGACTCATTTTGGTAGTCAATACCAAACTTCTGATGGAGCCAAGGGACCCACAAATGTGCCAAGAAATGAGGGACCTGGAGAAGGGTAGTTATCTCCTACATCAGGGGGACAATTGCATCTGAGTTAACAACATCGCAGAGCACAGGCCTCAGCAGCTTCATTTAAAGATCATCCAGAAGGGACTCTTATATCCATGCATCCATCCATCCTTCCATTTTAAATATTTCAAAACTCTCATGGCAGACTCATACACACGAGAAAGTCTCAAATCTATTTAACATAACTCACACCTAAAGCTCCCTGGCTTGAAGATCCTGATTCACCCTACCTCTATCGGAGCGGGAAACATGGAATGTCCCTACATTCTTGTTCTTTCTCCAAACAGATGAGAACACTAGCATTTCTCCTATCACCTTGCCCACAAGACTCTAGACAATGCATTCCTCCCTCCCCCCAACAGAAAAAGGCAGCTGTGTTTCCCAGGATCTCTATGACAAGAGAGAAAGGATGGCTTTCTTCCTGGAGATATCTGTTAATTAGTGGCTCTGGAGATGTGTGGGCTAAGGGGACATAGAAGAGAAGAGACAGAAGGAAGCAGACACGCTTTCTGAGAGATAAAAACAAAAGAAAGTAGGAAAGAACAGGGGTGAATGACAGTGAACACCGAATGAGGGCCACGCGTTGGACAGGCTGCAGCACAAAAAAAGAGATAAATTAGGACTAGGCAGGGTGTTAATGGCCAAAGTATTTGACTTTGGAAATAGTAAAGAGTTATTTCTTTCTGGAAAAGTTGTTAACAGCTTCCTGGTCAGGCAGCTGGTTTGGAGAATCTCAGCATAGTTGTCAAGCTTAGCAGGGAGGAACTTAACAGGGGGAAATCAGTGGGCACTCTTCCAAAAGATTGTTTTCCTGGACCAGTTCCATCGCTTGGGGAAATGAAAAAGAAGAGAGAGTAACCCAAGGTGCTGTAGGGGTCTGTGGTCCTTCATGGCCCCTCAAGGGGTGAGGACGCGAAGCTGGGAGCAAGTTTCCCCACATCAAAATCCTCCAGGGCACTTGCCTGATCCAATATTTCTTCCCCGAGTCAAGACAAACCTCCACCAGCTGTCTTAGAACAAAGGAAGTTCATGTAGTGAGAGACAATGTTTCAATAATGTGTGTGTTGAAGCCTGGTGGTTTGATACGTGGTAGCAAGGAGACACAAGCTTAGTCCTGGAGAATCTGCAAGCATTTCTCTGAACATTGACCAGGATCAAGGCAGCATGGCACCCCAGCAGCTTCTGAGCATTTGGGAGCTTCCTAGAGTTTGGGTTTATTGTCAAATTTTCTTCCCAAGATAAGGGGGTCTGTTTGTCTTCATCAATTCTATCTTTAGGACCACAGAAGTACAGGGAAGTTAGCTAGTGCATATTTTTTCATATGTCCTACCCAAGAGGCAATACACTCTGATGCAGATTAAGAACTTTGTTCTAAAATAATGAATGCATTTTCAAGGTTAGCTTTAAATTGTTTTCAAATGATTGTGGCCTGGCAGCAGTTGTAAAAGACATTGTGGAGAAATGCTGGGTACTTTCTTCAGTTCTCCTGGGTACTCTTTACTCAGTTCTCTTCCAGGATGACATCTTGCAATCTACAATTCAGGGTGTTAACAGTGAAAGACCCTTAAATCTTGTACTTAAATCCTTAAAACATGTACAAATTTCTGTGTATAAAAATTCGGTTCCATACATTTTGATCCCATGGAAAGGGCAAGCGCCCATCCCATCCATGAGTATATAGAACACTGTCTCCATGTTTGTCTTTCAGCCAGCCCCGTCCATGTCCTCCTTCTGCCTTAACCCTTGGCAACCATCTTTGTTTTCTCTGTTTCTACTATTTTGCAATAGCAACAATGTTACAAAGGTAGAATCATCTAGAACAGTAGTTCTCAACCTTTCTAATGCTGTGGCCCTTTAATACAGCTGTGGTGATGCCCAATCACAAACTTATTTTGTTACTACTTCATAACTGTAATTTTGCTACTGTTGTAAATCATAATGGAAATATCTGTTATATAGGATATCTGATATGAGATGCCCAAAGGGGTAGTGATTCACAGGTTAAGAACCACTGATCTAGAATATAACCTTTTGGGCACCAGTGAGATGTTTCAGCATGTAGAGATGCTTATGCACGGGCTAAGGGCCTGAGTACAGTCCCTGGATCACATAAAACAGCAGGAGAGGACCCTCTCTAAAGTTGTCCTCACGAATGATATGCCATGTGTGTGCCTGCACTCACACACATAAAAATGAATAAGTAAATAAGTAAATAGAATATGATCTTTCAGAATTGGCATTGCTACTCAATAAATAATTGATATCAAACTAAGTCACTGCATAGAGTAATTTCTGTGTATAAAAATTCAGTTCCATGCATTTTGGTCCCATGCATTTTGGTCCCATGGAAAGGGCAAGCACCCATCCCATCCATGAGTATACAGAACACTGTCTCCATGTTTGTCTTTCAGCCAGCCCCGTCCATGTCCTCCTTTTGCCTTAACCCTCGGCAATCACCCTTGTGTTCTTTTTTAAAAATTGCCAAATAGTATTCCATAGTATGAGTATTGCTTTTAAAAAAAAACAATTATCACATAATGAGAACATTTAAAAGAACAAGCATGTTAAATTTTAAAAATCAAATCCATATTTGAAATTCCCTTCATATGAGTTTTTTAAAGTTGAAAAAGAGAAATAAAGGATGTGTGTGTGTGTGTGTGTGTGTGTGTGTGTGTGTGTGTCTATGTGTGTGTTTCAGATCTTATACTGTGAGGGTCATCTTTCTAGCTGATGGCAGGGCAATTCTGTCCCTTGATCACCATCTGAGACTAATATAGAGTGTTAAATGAAGGGGAGCCATTTGTCATTTTGTTGGATGAGAACTGTGTGATGGTCCCATGAATATTGCTAGGTCTTTATTTTCAATGTTTTTAGTATACATTTTCTCAACTTTAGACTTGTATTTCCTGACATGTAATAGTATATACTAGCTCCATATTTTAATTTGAGTTTTGAGACAGGATCTCCTGTAGCCCACACTGGCCTCAAACTCAGTGTGTAGCTGAAGTTGACCTTGACTCCCAGGCCTGCTGCCTCCACTTCTCCAGGGGGAGAATTGTAGACAGATGTAGCCACTACCACATCTGGCTCTAACTCCATTCCTCAGCCATCCTAACACAATTAAACTGTAAGTCACTGTGTTTAACAGCCACCCAAAAAGAATGCAGCCTTTTAAAGAAATGAGGCACTGCCTCTGTACATGAGATGGGTTTCAGCTTGCTTTCAGATAGAGGAAATGAACTATTAACTATTCCTTTATTTTAACAGGGTAACACTGTCTCTTTTCATTAAAAATCATTTTAAGGCATCAATAGTCATATAAATAATATAACTGCACCTCATTAATCTGAGTGGTACACTTAGCCATTTTAAGCAAACTGGGGACATATCCCCTGCCAGTAGGTACTGGAGCTAAACTAAAGCCATGGAAACAAGAAACAATTCTCACTTAAAACCCCCTCTAAGAATTCTAGAAATTAGGTGGGTGTATCCATACATACCTTTAAACCCAACTCCCAGAGGCAGGAGGATCAAAAGCTCATAGAGACAGGCTAGCGAGATGGCTCAGCATACAAAAGCATTTGCTAGCATTAATGACCTGAATTTGGTCACTAGGACCCATGACCCACATGACAGAAGGAAAGAGCTGACTGCCTAGGGTTATCCTCTGTCCTTCAAATGTACACTGTTGCACACATACACACAACACACAAGCAAGCAAGCAAACAAACAAACAAATGCATAAATATTAAGTGTAAAAAAGGTGGGGGGGCATTGAGCGAGGTGGTATACACTTATTTTCAGCACTTCAGAGGCAAAGGCCAGAGATATGAATTTGAGGCCAGCCTGGTCTACATAGAGATTTCCAAGCCAGCCAAGGCTACATAGTGTGAGTCTGTCTCAAGAAAAAGAATGATTAAAAAAAAATCATAGAGTTTGAGACCAGCCTGGGCTACATAAGACCCTGTCACAAAAACATCAAAATGAGAAAAAAATTCCAGAAGTTAAAAAAAAAAAAAGGAAGAAGAGAAAATCACATGGACTGAGGAAACAGAAGTTATAGAACAGTTGTTATAGAAGAGTTGTCTAGACGATACAGGACCTTCAGTTCAGCCTTCTGAAATACATGCACGCTAGTGTGCGTGCACACACACACACACACACACACACACACACACACACACACAAATACATAAATAAAAATGTATAATGTGGAACTTGATGTACCTCCCGGCTTTCTCTGTACCTTCTACAACCCCAAGCACTAAGAATTCTACCCACTCTTGGTTATTAAAAAAAAAAAAGAGCTGAAACTCTTTAATTAGGAAGTTCTGGCTACATTTCCCAAGCATCTATGTCCCAGGACTGCTTCTTGTTCTAAAAGCAAGGTCCACCATAAAACTGGCCACAAGTCTGACCTCACGGGGTAGAAGGTCCATTCACATCACAGGAAAGGACCACCACCAACAACAACAACACCACCAACAACAAATTTATTAGGGTTTCTATTACTGGGACAAAACACCATGACAAAAAAAAGCACACTGGGAAGGAAAGGGTTCATTCGTCTTATGCTTCCACCACTGTTTATCACTGAAGGAAGCCAAAAGAGGAACTCAAAACCGTGAAGGAATCTGAGGGCAGGAGCTGATGCAGAGGCCATAGAGGAGTGCTGCCTACTGGCTTGCTCCTCATGGCTTGCTCAGCCTGCTTTCTTATACACCCCAGGATCGCCTGCCCAGGGATGGCTCCACTCACAATGGGCTGGTCCCTCCCCCCTCAATCACTAATTAAGATAATGCTCTACAGGCCAGTCTATAGTTCAATTTTATTGAGGAGGAATCCAGGTAGGGATGGCACTGGAGGAGCTGGAAGTTGCACATCTTGATCCAATTGCAATGAGAAGACTGACATCCAGGCAGCTAGGAGGGTCTCTAAGCCCACCTGCACAGTGACACATTTCCTCCAACAAGGCCACACCTACTCCAACAAGGCCACACCTCCTGATAGTGCCACTCCCTGGGCCAAGTGTATTTAAACCACCACAACCAGGGAAGGAAGTTTAGTAATAGCTTCCTAACTGGCTACCTAATAATACCAAGTGGTCAGCCTAAAAACATAGAAACAATACTGAATGGATTCAGTAGGTTGTATTCACATATTTATTTGTGTGTGTGTGTGTGTGTATGTGTGTGTGTGTGTGTGTGTGTACAAAATAATTCAAGAATAAAAGGCTTTTGAAAGGGTGTGGGGAACATAGGGAGGGTTCGAGGGAGAAGGAAGGAGTGATGTAAGTATGTTTTAATTTAAAAAAAAAATTTACTTAAAAATTTAGATACTCAAAACTACATTAAGCTCAGTGTAATAAACAACTACCACATGCCTAACTGTTTTGGAATAGACAAGTCGGTCCTTTCACAGCTGTGGTGCTGGATCTCCCTGGAAGCAGGAGGGCATAACCCTGTGATTTCCACATCTCCTCCCGAGACTGCCTGCCTCTTCAAACAATTGCTACGTTCTGTTTTTATAACAAACTCCTTTTCTTCATTTGTTTATTTTCAATTGCTGTACTTACTTTACTTCTGAGGGAACTTTAAGATAAAACATCAAAGTGTAGAAACCACAGGACACAGACAACCTGAAGGAAACAAGGCAGCGGTACACAGTGGTGATTGCAGTCAAACAGGTTTGGGATCTGCTCTCCACAGTGCAAGGAGAACAGAAAAAGAACTCTCCACTTGGGGTGGGGGCCACGGGTGTTTTCAAAGAGCAGAGCTTGTAAACAAACCCACTGAAACACAGATCTCGGTTGAAAGGACAAATCATCGGTCCTGATAAAATCATACCGAAGTATCATTTTGCAAGAAAAATTCTGTTCCATGGGACCATCCTCGAAGTATCTTTGATGTCCTTAAATGGCAGTTAAGCACTGGCAGCTTAAAATCCCAGAATCCTGATGCTAAAAACAAGTAGGCAAAGGTGGGGTTTTTTTTCCACGTGAAACTATTCCAAGTTCGTATTGTCTCAAAGGGTACATCCATACAGTCCCAAACCTCGAGGGACACATCGTGCTTTTCATGGCTTCTCTGGAATAGCTGACCCATATTTAGCTTTCCAGGTGTACATGGTCCATGGCTAGATAGTGTTCATTAAAGTGTGGAGGAGAGAAAGAGATGGAAACAATAAAAAGCAGAAGAGAAAAAAATTCCAGCAGCCACTGCTTGGGAAAATGAAAGACTCAGCAAAAATAAATCTCTTTCAGTGGCTGTGACCTGGGTGTTTGCCTCTCCCGTCTCTTCCTCCATATTTATCTGTGAGTCACTGTAACTGTAGACGCATGCAAACTTCCATTCCTTTATCTAGAGTTCTTTTGATCGGCAGTAGTTTGCACATTGCTGGATGATCCGATTATGTATCATAGATATCCTACAGCATTTTTCTACATATAATGGCTGTCTTAAAACTATAGAATTGCTAGAGTTTTGTTTTTTGTTTTTTAACCTGGACATTTTGGGGCCCTGGCAGCCATCTTCCAGTAACTCACCAAAATGATCAACGCAAAGGGAAAGAGGAGAGGCACTCAGTATATGTCCTCTAGGAAACACGGAGTTGTTCCTTTGGCCACATGCGTGTGAATCTACAAGAAGGGTAATATCGTAGACATCAAGGGAATAGGCAGTGTTCAAAAAGGAATGCCTCATAAGTGTTGCCACAGCAAAACTGGAAGAGTCCACAATGTCACCCAGCATGCCCTGGGCATCATTGTAAACAAGCAAGCTAACTAAGGGCAAGATTCTGGCCCAAGAGGATCAATGTGTGGATTGAGCACACCAAGCACTATAAGAGCAGAGACAGTGTCCAGACCCGGGTGAAGAAGAATGATCAGAAGAAAAAGGAAGCCAAAGAGAAGGGCACCCGGGTTCAACTGAAGCAGCAGACCCATCTCTTTCCAAATTGGACTAAACATATTCTCTTTGGTTGTTAGAGGACTGAGAAAGTTGCAATGTGTGAGCAAGCCTTCCTAAATCTTCAACTGGAAATATTTCTTCTATTCGTCGTAACGTTAGAGAGTATTGTCTGATCTGTCTATGAGGTGTTAGCCATGTTACCGGTATGCCAGCTCATTGTTTAATGAAGACATTGCCTCAGGACACCCGGCACTCATGCTTGGGCACACGCTGCACATGTTTTGCTCCCTTCATTTGCTTTTAAACATGGCCACGTTTGAATCTCAAAGCAGCTTCCCCC
>JADRCC010560343.1:3570-15610 GCA_019843855.1 Hylomyscus alleni
AAGAAAGAAAGAAAGAAAGAAAGAAAGAAAGAAAGAAAGAAAGAAAGCTGTAGCATTTATTGTCCAGTTTCTGTATATTGAGAAAGTACAGGCTTAAATGAAGTTCTGATTGGGACAGTCTGAAAGTCAGGCTGGAGAGATGTCTCAGTGGTTGAGAGCACTGACTGCTCTTCTGAAGGTCCTGAGTTCAAATTCCAGCAACCACGTGGTAGCTCACAACCATCTGTAAGGAGATCTGATGCCCTCTTCTGGTGTGTCTGAAGACAGCTACAGTGTACTTACATATAATAAATAAATAAATAAATAAATAAATAAATAAATAAATAAGGAAAGTTGGAGCAAATGAGCTAGCTGTTTTGAAAATGTCTTGGAAGTCAGTCAGTCTTTAGAGGAAACAGCTTCAGTACAGTTGAGGCAGGATCAAGCAGGAACAGCTAGTCTCACTCAGCCTCCCAGCATCCCTGAGGGTGAATCCTATCAGGGCTGCCCTTTTGGTCTTCTGTTCTGCAATATACAAACCTTACATGCAATACCTAGTTCTATAAAGACATTTGTATGGAATGTGCAGCATGCACAGATCAACTAAGGATGCTTCCCCGCCCTTTGTTTGAGCAGGTGAAAGACAACTGTCTTTCTATAAAAGTTAGTTTGGATTGTATATCAGATTGTAATATCAATTTTTTTTATCTATACCATTTAAAAGAATGATATGAAAAATCTTGAGGATTTTGTAGTCAACAAGATCTATTTGCTATGCAAAGACTTTTTTTTTAATGTCTCAGCCAGTCTTAGCTGTTCTCAAATAGCAGAATCAGCACATAAGTTATCTGTCTTGTTGAACTTGCCAATCTCCCTCTTTTTGTTTATAGCCAAGATCTTCAGGGGGCCCTCCATGGTCAAATCTTATTTTCAATAATTTACATGGAAGATATAGCCCTTCTTTTCCTGTCAGAACAAATGTAGAATCTCCTCTTCAACATAACATATCCCCTCCCTCTCTTCCATTTTGGTCTTAGGACTTCTATAGGCTAATCTAACTCAACAACCTTCCTGAAGTCCAGTGACCCTTAGCAATTGTACTATTTGTCTTACTGGCTTTAAAAAAATTTAAAGTGAAAAAAAGCACATTTTAAACCATCTTTGGGAGATACCATATCCTTATTCTGTTCTAAGCATTTCTTTCAAAGTTCTGTCAGGTCCTTTTACAATGGCGTGGTCTGTAGGACTGTATGCTGTCTCCACAAGAGGCTTCATGTCAGGATGGCCACAAAACTGTTGCATTTTAATGGACATATATATCTGAGCATCATCAGTTGTTTGTTTGTTTTTTATTCCCCCTCCCCCTTCCTTTCTCCCTCTTGCTCCGGTCCTGCTTGCTCCGGCCCATAGGATTCTTTATTTGTTTCTCATTATGGATGGTTGTGAGACACCATGTGGTTGCTGGGATCGGAACTTATGACCTCTGGAAGAGCAGTCAGTGCTCTTAACTGCTGAGCCATCTCACCAACCTCATCAGTTTTGTTTTTTAAAGATTTTTTATTTTGTGTATGTGAGTACATTGTAGTTCTCTTCAGACACTCCAGAAGAGGGCACCAGATTCCATTACAGATGGTTGTGAGCCACCATGTGGTTGCTGGGAATTGAACTCAGGACCTCTGGAAGAGCAGTCAAGTGCTCTTAACCACTGAGCCATCTCTCTAGCCCAAGCATGATCAGTTTTAATGTGTAAAGGCATCTCCAAGACAGCCAGCATCACTAACAAATGTGCAGTTTCAGACTTATCCCCCTCAGAACTCAAGGCAGAGTCCATTGGGACTCTGAACATCGGTTGTATGATATATCAACACTTGCACATATCTCAATCCTCCAACCCATTGTGCGATATTGCATTAAGTTAGCATCAGTAAACAGAATCTGGATTCATAATTGAATATATTACATCTCTGTGGGCTGCCATTCTAATTTCTCAAGCTCCTATGGAACCTTCCTGTCTGGAATTACATTTTTTGATGTTATTGGAAGTTCCAGATTGAATTCCTTTGAGGGTTTTCTATTTTGATTCAAAGATTCTTTTAACCCCTGTTTTATGATCTGTATAATCTAATATCTAGTTTCTCAGTCTCTTTCACCAAGTCTGTCTTATTCTGATTTCTCTCAGAGATGACATACATTCCCTCCATCCCAAATATAAAAATCATTTTTCTTTTTAATTTGAAATTTCTCCCTATGAACTCTATTTTCTATATTTAAATTAAATATTTCTCTATTGTTTTTAATACTTAGTTTCCCTTCATTTATATTGTCCTTTAAATTCAATACCTTATCAGTTTAGACTCTTGAGACCTCAGTTTGTACCTTGTGCTTCGTTAACCCGCCCCAGCTGTTCAGCTAGCTCATGGCTCCTTGCTCTGCCTTTTGCCAGCCATGGCCAGGCCTCTCCAACTTTCCCTGCTTCTGCTCGGCTTTAGGCCTTCATCCCCAGACCTCTGCCAGTAGTCTCTGGCCTGTGTGCCCTGCCATGCTTGTTTGTGGTGGCACCTCTCACCAGACAGTGTACCCAGAATGCTGGCTTTCCAGAGCAGCATGAAGCTCTTGGAAGAACCACAGCTTAGGCCTTCCTGCTGCTGTAGTCCAGTTGTTCTCAAGCAGCAGTAACTTGAAAGCCTCAAATTTTGGGGAGGGTTGTGCCTGTTAGGTAATTTGTCTCAGATAGTTTGGTTTTATGCCCCACACCAGACACCAAAATGTAGTACAACTAATTTATGCTTATCCCTGACTAGCTTGCAAATAAATAAAACTCAAACTATGGTTGTTTTATTTGGTTTTGACAGCTACTGGGGGGTAACCCTAATATACTCTAATAACTGCTGGCCTGGCTCCTTCCCCAGATACTTGCTGTTTCTCCCAGCCACACATGCTCATGGTCCACACATGCTCATGGTCCACACGTGCTCGTGGTCCACACGTGCTCGTGGTCCACACGTGCTCGTGGTCCACACGTGCTCGTGGTCCACACGTGCTCGTGGTCCACACGTGCTCGTGGTCCATCTTTACTTTCTCCTCCCTCTCTCCTTCCCCCTTCTCCTCTCGTCTCTCTCCCCAACCAAGTCACTCCAAACCCACCTATCTCTAATCCCTCCAATAATTGGCTATAGCCAATTTTATTTAACCAATAGTTTTAAATCAAAAAACAAAGTTTATATAACAAAAGCTTATAAACATAAAAATTTACTTGTAGGCCTAGAGTAGGCCTAAACCTTCCCTTCAGGTACAAAATTTAACATTATAATATGTAACAACAAACCAAACCTCAACACACAGGCATCAAGATCAACAATTAATAAATGGGCCCTCATGAAACCGAAAAGCTGCTTTTTGTAAGACAAAGGACACCATCAATAGGACAAAATAACAGCCTACAGAATAGGAAAGAAGGCTAGGTATGGTGGCACATACCTTTAATCCCAGCACTTGGGAGGCAGAGGCAGGTGGTATCTGTGAGTTTGAGGCCAGCCTTGTCTACAGAGTGAGTTCCAGGACAGCCAGGGTTATTATTACACAGAGAAACCTTGTCTGGGGGTGAGGGCGAACAGAATGATAGAAGATTTTCACCAATTCCACATCCAATAGAGAGCTAATATCCAGAATATATAAAGAACTCATGAAACTGGACATTAAGCAAGAAAACAAATTATCCAGTTTTAAAAATGGTGTACAGATCTAAAGAGAGAATTCTCAGCAGAGCAAACTCATATGGCTGAGAAACACTCGAAGAAATGTTCAACATCCTTATCCATTAGGGAAATGCACAGGTGACTCCAAAATAAGCTAAATTAAAAAAACAAAACAAAACATACTTTTTTTAAAAAAGTAGATAGGAACCTTGCAAACAGCACTGTTTTTGAGACATGGTCTCACTATGCAACCCTGGCCTTAAACTCAGACATCTGCCTGCCTACAAAGCATGTACTACCAAGCCCTGCTGTAAACAGCATATGCTTTGAGGAATTACCTAGTTTATTGACAAGTCAAAAATAACCCAGTAAACCTACAATTCTATACAATCTCAATTTTATTAATTTAAAAGAAGATAAAGTGTTATGGTTGAGTCTGAAATGTCCCCCACAGGCTCAACATTTTAAATACACAAGGTTCTGCCCTGGGAGCTAAAACCTTTAAGACAGGGGACCTAGCTGGTTGACATAGGCCACCAAGTTAGGGAAGGATGGCTTTGAGGGCTCTAGCCAAACTGTACTCCAGGTCCTGAGCAATGCTTTTGTCTTTCTTTTTTTTTAATGTATCCCTTCTTTTTTTTTTAAGAGATTCATTTTATATACATATATATATACACACACACACACACACATATGTATACATATATGTATATATGAGTGCTTTATCATTATGTACGTCTGTTGGCTGGAAGAGGGCATTAGATCCATTTATAGATGGTAGCAAGCCACCATGTGGTTGCTGGGAATTGACAGCTCCCACTGTCAATGACTGCTGTTCCAGTTTCCACAATACACTGAATCCCCCTGGAACTACTAATTAGAATAACTCTTCCCTTTCTTGTTTCTGTCAGATATTCTGTCACAGCAATGAGGAAAGCAAATATGTAAGCATTACTGATAGTCTGCTGGGTGTAAAATTGGCTGGACTCTCCCCTCTTCCCCACTCACACTTGTGTGCTGCTGTGGGAAGCAGGTTTGAGATCCAGTACTTGCCAGCTGCCTTCCCCTTGGTTGTTGCCCTTGGTATGACTGTAGACATACCCAGTCATTACTTTCACTGGGACACAGGCACCATTGCTTGCTTGTTATTGGACTTGGTAATGTATGTCCTAGCTGGTGTTGCCAGGGGTCTAGTATGAGGTGGAGGGCACTACCATACTCTGGGGGCCCTAATAAATCTTTTCATTTCCCCCTACTCTACCTTCTCAGGTGTGCTAGAGCTGGAAGCTTTGTCCACCAAACCCTGCAATAGGTTTCACAGAACTTGGGAATAAACAAGTGATATAATCCAACCAAGGCACACATGTAGGGTCAAATTAAGATGGGAACTAGAAGTAATGGTGCCAGTCTATGATCCCAGAATTCAGGAGGCTGAAGCAGGATTGCTGTGAATTTGAGGCTATATAGTGAGACTGTCTTAAAACAAAAAGTGGATATGGCTGTCAGGGGCTTCTTTGGTGAGTGAGTTGCCTTCAGTCTCTGAGCACCAGCAAACACTTCAGCTGGGCATTGGTCAGGATCATCCTACCAAGTTTTTGCTGAACTGGGTACTTACGTGGGGATATAGCAACTGGATTTAGATCCAAGTCTTACCAGTAGGTGGCAGTCAAGGGCAGGACCACATGCACTTGAGTTGAGCCAACTCCACTAGAATGTTGGCTCTACAGCTCAGCTCCTTTTAAAAAGCCAGCAGTGAAAGGCTAGATTCTACCCATGGCACTTGTGCATTTCTGACCCACTATCTTTTGCTCTGGTGCATGTTGTCTCTAGTGACACCTCTAGACTGCCTATAGTTCCATGAAGCTGCAGTCGGGGTTCTGGATAGAACATCAGCCAGCACATGACCCTGTGGGCAGTGACACCACACAGCAGGCTGCATCCAATGCAGAAGTAGGGAGCAGGATGCCTTTGCCTGCACCTGTGATAGCTAGGGGTCAAGGTTGAGTGAAGACAGAGACAAGAACTCTGTAGATATTTATTCTACTTCAAGTAACAAAACCTATGAAGTCCTGTGTTTCAATGGACAGTGATATAACACTCTGCAATACAAAATACAATGTACAGAAATTTCTACAAAGTAAACCTAAAGAAACACACTTGATTTTTATGCTTGTGCATTTAAGTTAGAAAATTTTACTTTACATGTTTGTTTTTTTTTTAAAAAAAACCCTTCACATATTATTAATGTTGAAACTGACACTTTCATGTAATTTAACCTACTATTTGGTTTACAATAGCAAATATCCCAAATTGCTATTTTCCCATGTCTTTTCAACTTAAACATCTGTGCTATAAAGTGAAAAAAATCTGTAGTGATGTACAGTGAAATAAGACTCCGAAGAACAAACGAAGCTAATTCTCTATCTGAAAAAGTAAGTTTATGAAAATATAAAAGGAACTATCAAACATATTTGCACAGTCAGATAAGTTAGCCGACCTTCTCACAGCATCTTGAGAGGCAACTGGGGTGACACAGCAGATATCCTTTCATGAAGCTGGCTGTTTCACCACCATCCTCGTTTCCAGATTTGGTACAAATATTGCCCCTTCCCACTGAGAAGCTTCTAAACCCATCCTCTGTCTGGAGTCTGTGAATCTGCAGAGCCACTCAGAGGGCAGCATGGGCAATGCTTAACTCCTGACTTTTCCCTCTTAAACTGCTCTGAATTGAACCTTTCTTTCTTTAGGCTGATAAATTTGAATATTTAAAAATAAATTGTTATTTAAAATGTAACAATTTCCACTAGGACAGATTATTTCTAATTATGTTCTGAAAAAACTTCTAAGGTGATGCATCGCTGGGAAGCCCGGTGGCCTTAGAAGGCCGTTCTCCCACAGCTGTAATTGCGCACAGACCCCAGCTCACCTCGGCAAAAGTGCTTTCCGACCAGGACAGCACTGAGAGCCAGGCCCTGGATAGACGGAAGCAGAGATGGCTACATAGGGAAACCCAGCTCTAAGGTCCACTGAAATCCCCTTAAAACTTACACCAGTCAAGTTATTGGAAAAAGCTTTATAATCTGAAAAAAAGCAATATGCTTTTGTAGACATTTTCCCATTTCTCTAATTTTAAATGGAAATATTTTTAAAAAATCAGAATTGTAAAGTTGGGAACTTTCGTAACAAACCATTATACACAAAATTACAGTAATTCCTGAAGTCCAGAATATTATATCCTGCATATAAGTTCATAGCTATTTCAAAAACTCTTTTTGCTCAATACATTTTATGCACTTGGCTTTTAAAGGGGTCTTTGCCAGGCTGAGCCTATATACACAATAGCTGACACATGTCTTTGTCCACACCAGCAGGTCGTGTCACCAGCCCTGAGTGCAATGGCCTCTAGGCCTGGGCTGCAGCAGGGCCCCCCTCAGAGGTCCTGGCCTCGGGCTTCAGGTCCCGAGGGCTCTCTCTGCTCTTGCTGCGGTCCTTCCGGTCCCGTCCTCGGTCCCGGTCCCTGTCTCGGGCTCTCTCACGGTCCCTGTCTCGGTCTCTGCTCCGGGACCTGTCTCGCTCTCGCCGCCTTTCACGGTCCCGGTCGCGATTTCGGCTTCTCTCACGGCTCCGGTCCCACTCCTTACCCCTGTCGTTGTCTCGCTCCCTGTCCCTGTTGGAGCTCCTATCCCTGCCTTTGTCCCACTCCCGATGCCGGTCCCAGTCCCGGCTCCTCTCCCAGTCTCTTTCTCGACTCCAGTTTCTGCCTCTCTCTCGCTCTCGCCTCCTATCCTCAAATGCCCGGCTCTGCCGGCTTTCCAACCCTTGGCCTTCAGACTCGTCCAGAGGCTTTTCTTTAGGTCCTGCTTCAAATCGCTCCCTCTGTCTCCCTTCAAAAGCTGGGCTCCTATACTCATGGCCTTTGCCTTCTCGGAACTCTGATGTGGCCCACTGCCCGTCAGCCTCATGGCCCTGTCCAGGCCCAGCACTGGAAGGCAGAGCAGTGGCTGGGCCTGCCTCATCCCATCGGTCCTTCCTATGCTGAGGAGGATGGCTTGGTAGCTCCAACAGGGGCCGAGGGGGAGGCTTCACGGGCTGTGAAGATGGGCCTTGAAAGTGAAATCGAGAAGGCGGCTGCTCATTTTTTTCAGGAAAGGGTGCGGGGCCCCTTGGTCCTCCATATGGCAGGGGTGCTGATGCCCTCTGGCCCGCAAACCTTGGTGGTGAGTTCACTCTCTGTTCTTCGAACTGCTGGGGCTGAACGCCCCGGGGGCCTGGCATGAAAACAGGCGCTTGGCCCCTGGCCCCTTCAAACTGGCCTGGGTGAGTACCCCGGGAATTTTCAAACTGACTAGGATGGGGCCCACGTGGGCCCACGAAATGACCAGGAGGTGGTCCCCTTTGGCCTCCAAACTGAGAGGGTGGAGGTCCTCCACGGGGCCCTTTCATCTGAGTTAGCAGTGGCCGTCTCTGGCCTCCAAACTGAAAGGGTGCCCTGTTCCCCATGAACTGGGCCTGATCTGGCCCTTCACACTGAGCAGGGGCACCTGTCATCTCGTTGTATGGAGTGTCCTGGAATTCCCTTTTCTCCCCATGAGGATCCTTGCGATCTTCAAACTGGGGTGGTGCTCCTCCTCTGGGCCCACCAAGATAAGAAGGTGAGAGTCCCCTGTTGTCCCCATAGGGAGGTGGCCCATGTTGCCCAGAGAATAAGGAAGGGATTGGTGGCTTCTGTGTCCCAAATCTGGCAGGTGGAGGGCCTCTTGATCCATCACTGTTAGGAACAATGTTCTCTTCTGAAAAAGGAGGGACTGGCCCCCTAGGTCCTGGGAAACTGGGGCCATGATGACCTGACATCCCAAAAGTGCGTGGTGCAGGTTCGCGCTGGCCAGGAAACTGAGGCTGAGGGCCCCCTCCCCTCTGCCCAGGTGGGGGAAATGAAGTAGTGCTCTCACCAGGCCTAGGCTGTGACTCTCTGCTGTCCTCCATATCAGCTACTGGGCTGTCACTCCTCCCAGCAGACTGAGCACCCCTGGGGTCCTCATATTGGGCTGAGCCAAGAGATGTTTCCTGAGACATAAATGTGGGCCCTGAGAAAGGGTCCCTGTTTCCAGAACTGAAATTTTGGGCCTCAGGCTGCAAAGGGAAGCTGGGTGGAAAGGTGGTGCTAGGGGGTGTGGGCAGCAGCACTCTGCGGGGTGGTGCTGGCCTGGCTGTGCCATCCCCAGCTGTAGGAAGGTGGCTGGTGTCCAGGGGAAATGAGACAGGGTTACCAGGGTGCTCACATTTCTGGATGTCATGTTCAGGTCTCAACACAGCGTTTTCACCTGGAGCCCAGGGAACAGCCATTGACTCCTTGGCTTCTGCAGTCAGCCCAGGCCCCTGGACTACTGCAGTCCCAGCAGGAGTCTCCCTGGCAGGTAGGGTGCCTTGTGGGCCAGGTGTGCTTCCTGTGGGGGCCCTAGGAAGGGATTCATTCTCTGTGTTTTCCGCAGCGAGCCGCCTGGCCTGCCTTGGGTCCCTACTTTGTCTTGAGTCCGAGTTGTGGTTGGTGCTCAGGGCTCCTTGACTTGGGTCCGAGGCTTGCTGCTCTTGAGAGAACAACTCTGTCTTGCCCAAAGACGACTTGGGAGGTGGTGACATCAATGCATCTGACACAGAGAAGTGTGCCATGGACACACCCACAGCAGCCCTCTGCTGTCGAAGGGCTTCTTCTTGCTCCTCCAGCTGCCTCTTTTGCTCCTCAATCTGCTTATTAAGCTCTTCTAACATTTTCTGCTGCTCTACCAGAGAGGCACTGGAGGCATCAGTGAAGTCAGCAGGTCTTTCTGTAGAGCTGACTTTCACACACATGCGATTGGGTAAGTCATCAATAGTCACTTTGGCTTCTTCTAAGATGGTCTCATCTTCTGGGTCATAGGCCACCTCCTCCCTCTCAGCTGTCTCAGGAACACTTTGCACATCATGAGGCTTCCCTGGCTCAGCAAGCAGGGTATGAAACGCTCGATCAGGGTTGTACTCTTCTTCAGGGTCATAGGGCCTGTCATCTTCCTCCTCCTCCTCCAGAGCCTTGTCTTTTGAGAACTGACCAAACTGTTGAACAATTGGATCCAACAAAGGAGCTGCTGACATGGCACCCTCCCCCTTGACCTTGCAATCCTGATGTGGAGATAGAGCAGACCCAGCAGGTTCTTTACCAGATGGCTCAAATGATTTCTTTTTCCCAAAGAGAGTCTGTAGGATGTGTTCTAGAGGCGAGGCTGTTTTTGAAGTGGTAGCAGTAACCGGGGAAGCTGTGGTAGTGACCACTGCTGATGTGGTGGGTGCTGTGACAGTGCTGGTGGACCCTGACTTGAGGGATGACAGTATTTTCAATACTGGGGGTTCAGGAAGAGGAGGAGGGGGTGGAGGAGAGCCAGGGGGCGTGGTGCTGGCAGCTGTGTCTGCAGAGTGCACATTGTACTTGGGAGGCTTCTTCTCGGATGGCAAAGCCGCAGTTACTTTGGGATAGACTGAAGTTTCTAGTTCTTCCTGTTGGAGTCGAGTCCGCTTCTCATCTGTCTTGTCTAACTCGCCAGCACTTGAAGGACGTTTCACTTTCTGACATATTACTAACCCAAGTATTATATTTGGACGTGGTGATTCAAGACCTGGAAAACAAAACATTTATACAAACTTTAGAATCTGAGCCTTGCTCCCATCCTTTTCCATGGCTTTCTGTGGGGGAACTTCAATAGGCAGAGAAAGAGATTCTGTGGTAAAATAAAATGCCAAGTTTGAGAGGCTGTTTGCAGCAGAAGGCTGAGAGTCCCTGAATGTGCCAGCATATACACCCAGTCCCACCTAGTAGTCTGAAAGGGGCCTGTGATGACAGAAACCAGAAAACAAGAACTCAAGTGAGCAATCCCATTCCACATCAGAATTTATACTGTCTTTCCAGTTATTGAAATGAGAAAGCTACAGAAAAGGTGAGGGGGTCAAGCAGCCACTGGTTACTGGAACATTTGACTGGCAGGGCTGACGATGTTTTACAAGTCTCGGCCCTACTCTTTCATTTGCCCCTTCTGCATGCCAGAAGAGAGCAACCCCCTTTTAGCTTTAACATATTAAGCTAAATTTAACACACATTAAGTCAAACATACTAAGTTAGCAAATATTTAGATAGGGACCAATTGAACAGAAGCTACAATGACACACAAGTAGTACAGTGAATTTAGTGTCTGGTGTCAAAATTACTGTAACAAGAAAACAGCTCAGTTTAAAACAAAATTCACTGAGCATTCCTGTATCAAGTAGTTGCTACTGAGCTGTGAATGGTGGACACAATCACTTTCCCAGCAACTGCAGTGTTGCTGAGCTAAGGGTACTGCAGGATTACAAAGCAACCACCAACCACCACTGCTTAAATCTTTGTAAACATTGAGTCCTGGGCTTGAATGAAAAACTGGCATTTGATAATGGTAGTAATGGCCACACCCCAGGGAGGAAGTGTTAGGAAGATCCAAGGCACATTGCTTTTAAAGGCAAGGACTACTTTAAAACTGTACAGCAAGTCAACTCAGGAATGCCAGCTTCCCACTGTGGTATGTAGAACAAACAAGAAAAGTCCAGGTTACAAAAGTTGTAACTTGGGGGGGTGGGGGTGGGAGTGACACAGTGTCAAGGGTACAAGTGTAAAGTGAAACAAGCTATCAATCTGTTCATATTACTCAATTTACTTTTATAAAAATGTATTCATATTATAATCTTTAAGCACTTAATCATCAAAGATTTTGTGTTCAAGTTACTGTAAACAATTGCTTTTAGACATATCACGTAGTTTTAAGAGTGCTACAATTCCTAAATTCCAGTAAAGCTTAGCACACAATGGAGAAGAGACCCCATACCAAGCCCTCCTCCCTCTTTCCAGTGCTAGTCTCTTCCTAGAGGGACATTCAAAAACTGATAGGGTTGTAATTGTCTGGTGTGTACCAGAGAAAGAGCTGGAAGGCAGAAAAAATCGTGGAGAGCAGGCCAATCTCACTGAACATCATATCTAAATTTCTCCACTCAGAATGTGTGGAAGCTATTTATTAAGTTTTCTAAGGAGAAATTACGGGGATTTTAAACTTAAAAACAGCAGCTGCTTTTGCTTCCTAGGTACTATATGGCTTGTTAAAATCTATATTCTAGGGTAATTGCTAACCCATATTTATAGCCTTTCTGGGCAAGTCTGTAGAAAATGGCCAGAGCTTTCAAGTTTGAGTTATGAAAATCTGTTGGAACATTCGGGCCTCAAATGTTTTACTGGATGGCTCTGTAAGTCAGCCTCTTTCTAGAATCTGATACTAGGTTGGCTGGGGGTGTGGGAATGGCAGGCTATGGGGGGGGGG
>JADRCC010560344.1:0-15419 GCA_019843855.1 Hylomyscus alleni
TGTTTCACCTTTCCTGAGCAGTCTGTAGGTATAGCAGTGAGGAAGAACACACCCTAGTGCCCATACATTTTGCCTTCCCTGAGTGATCTGTTTATACTCTGGCATCCCAGTGGCAAGGCAGAAATACAGAATGACAAGAAGGGGCTTGTCTTTAGAGATTTTAAAGTTCAGAGAAATTGTCATGGTTTGTATATGCTTGGCTCAGCGAGTGGCACTATTAGAAGGTGTGACCTTGTTGGAATAGGCCTGTCATTTTGGGTGTGTGCTTAAGACACTCATCCTAGCTACCTGGAAGCCAGTATTCTGCTAGCAGCCATCAGATGAAGATGTAGAACTCTCAGCTCTGCCTGCATCGTGCCTGCCTGAACACTGCCCTGTTCCCACCTTGATGATGATGGACTGAACCTCTGAACTTGTAAGCCTGCCCAATTAAATGTTGTCCTTTATCAGACTTGCCTTGGTCATAGTGTCTGTTCACAGCAGTAAAACTAACTAAGATAGAAGTATCCTTAAATGAGTCTGAAAAAAGGGGGCGGGGAGGAGATGTTTAAGAAAAAGAGGCTAGGATGACTTTGGGATGCCTAAGAAAATGTTATATATTTATATAATGGCGAGTATGCAGCCCTAAGGAAGATGGAAACTATGTTATTTGCAATAATATGGATAAAGGTGGAGGATATTATGCAAAGCAAAATAAACTATAGATAGAAACACACACACTAAACACATGCGGAGCCTAAGAGTGATACTCTTAGGATTAGAAGGTCGGATGGTTTGGCAAAACTTTACACATACTTTGTCCTTTGTGGTATTGAATAGTTACAGGGCATTATATCTGGAGGAGGAGGAGAATGGAAATTATTAATAAGAAGATACTATGCTATAAATGTTGCAGTGATTTACCATACAGCATTAGCTCCTAGTTAACAATACCACATTGTACATTTACACATTTACTATGAAGGTAGATCTTACTTTAAGTGTTCTTACCATAAAAATAATGGATGGAAAAGGGATAATTAATAACAAGTGTGCAGAAACTCTGTGAAGTGATGGCATGCACGTGGCCTCAACTTTGTTGTTGGTATCACAGGGACTCACTCTTCTCCTTTGTGTATGATAAGCGTGAACAGCTTTCAATATGTCAGCCATACCTCCAAAATAACATTCACAGAGAAGAGACGAGATGGGAAGTTCTAGTAGTGAGAGCTTTGTGCATCTTGTTATAGCTCAAAGGTCTAGATTAGCAGGACCAGCACTGAGAGACAGGCAGGAGAGAATGTCTCTTGGAAGCTAGGACTGCTGAACCATGCCAAGGGAATCTTGCTGATGCATGTCCTCCCATGCCTAAGGAAGAGCTGTGCAACCCCAATCTACTCATCCTGACCCAGAGTAGCCTGGGATGAGGTGAAGGGTGTGGTAAGCAGGACTCTCTGATTCTCACAGAGCAGCATGCAGACTCAGAGGGCAATTTCTCTCTGAAGTGAACTCTTCCTGCATCTGCTGCTGGGAGTATGTCTGTGAAATACCCACTCCGGTTTCTCTGCACACCGGCTCTACACAACTCAATCCACAAAAGAGCAAGGTGGTGGGGCTTGCGGAGGGATCTCCTTTCAACCATGTCCTGTGGGTTTTTGTGGAGCCCAAGGTGTGCCAGGTGTGACATCTGTCTCTGTGACACCCTAGTGTCTATCAAGTTCCGGCTCCTGTTTTATACTTGAAAGGTATAATGTTGTGTGGAGAAGTGGATGTTCTTGGTGGTATGAATGTGTCCTAACTGGAGAAACAGCTCGGCTAAGTTTTCATTTCCATTGTGATCCAGAAGAGACTCTTGGAGATGTAGAATCCTCTCTGCACATTTTTCTCTAAACCTGAGCACATTATTCCCACACCCACTCATGCGATCAGCCTGCATAGCAAGATGAAACTCTTTCCTACACCAGCAGGAGGTACATATGGAGATCTCCCAGGAGGCTGGTGGGGGCCTCTCTCTCCTCTTCCATGACCCTGGAAGAAGTGGCATCTCCAACATGGGATTCTCTCACGTGAATGTCCCCTTGATATTGTTTGAAAACAAGGTAACTGCCCTTTTGGCAGCTTGGGCTGACTCTGAATGATTTTTAACAGATTCCATTTTTAACAGATCTAATTAAAGACAAACTCTGGAGTAGAAGTCAATAGAAGTTGGAAGCATCTAGCTTCCAGCCAAGAGAAGTCTTCTTTAAAACCATTGGTTCTATTTTGTTTCTTAGCTCTTCAACCATTTCACTGTAAATGGCTCTTGGCTTTCGGTAGGTGGCATACACATTTCCTCTTTTGGGTCATTTGAACTCACTCTGACATGTGTCAGGGGTGTCTCAGGGTCTGCACTTGTACTGCAACTTGCATTGCTTTGGAATTGATCTCACTGGGGTAAGGGGAATGAAGACACATGTACCAAAATATAGGATGGGGTGGGCAGTGTTCTTTAGTAGGGATATTCCAGCAGCCTGGAAATTCAGTGAATTTCATACACGCTGCTGAGAGAAGAGCCAAGTTTTTATATGTGTTGCAGATTAGCTAATCTCACTAGGAGATTTTGTAGGTTTAGATTTTTCAAAGCCTACTTTTAATAAGAGTTCTCAAATGCTTCAAATGCTCTTCTAGACCACAGTCCAAAGGTGTAGGAGAAAAGATGGTAAAGAGGACAAGGGGATGTGGACCTGTTTAGAAGTAATTCTTTGGGGCAATTCCGATCTCTGTTGTCAGGATACCAGCAGTCTAGTTCAGTAGTGTCAGGATACCAAACATGAATCAGCAGCAGGGGCACAATCCAGCAGAAACCACTAGGTCTCCACAGGTCAGCTGGAGTTACCAGACCAGAACCAGCCAGGATGCCAGGAGAAGTTCTCTGCTGTGCCTCTCTCAACAAAGCAAAGAACAAAGCAAAGATGTGAGACCAACGAAGCATTGCAAAGCTAGCTACGCAAGTGCACCATTACTGTCTGTTGAGTTCTGTTTATACTCTCTCCAAACATCATGTGTCCTCCCACAAGTCTTGCCTCAGAAAATAACACCTGAGTCTGCATCACATGACATAACCAGAAACTTCCACTTCAAGGTTTTTATACGGGAACAGTCTCAGACTGCAGTCATTGGAGAGGGGGAAGCTCTAGTTGATACATTCTCCAATACTAACATCTATATTCCCACCAGGGGAAAGCCTTGCATTACTGTGAGCCCGAGAGTAGGGAAGGGCTTGCTGCTCCCACAAGTTTAAGGCATTGGCATGTTTGACATGACCATGCTCATGTCAATAATACACAGCCACTTAGAACTCTTCCCACATCTGCCTTCTGTTTATAGTTACATGGGGGTAGAACATGGACTCAGCCTTCTGTGTCCCCTGTCAGCACCCTTCCTCAGTATCACTTACCCCCACAAAAGATACTTTACCTGTATCTTCACTCCGTCAAAACAAATAAACCAAAACAGGACAGCAAACAGACAAAATCACTGGATCTCTCAGCTGAATTTCCAGCATGAAGGTTAGTGCTAATGGTCAACCCCTCCAGGCTCCTGCTGCTGTGACATCCCTGTCAGGAGCTAAATAGGCCCTTTCTCCAATAAGTGGCTGTCATTCCAGTGTTTTCTTCAGCACAGGAAAAACTAAGACACCCAGCTTCACTAAGTCAAAACAACAGAAACCTCCTTCAAACTGAACTGCTGTTTAAATGAGAAACAACTCACATCCCTCTACATGAGTTTCCCTTCTCCCATTCTCCTTCCCTTCCCTTCCCACCCTCCCTCTCTTCCTTCCTCCCTCTCTCCCTCCCTTCTTCTCTCCCTCCCTTCTTCCTTCCTCTCTCCCTCCCTCCCTTCCTTCCCTCCCTCCCTCCCTTCCCTCCCTTCTTCCTTCCTTCCTTCCTTCCTTCCTTCCTTCCTTCCTTCCTTCCTTCCTTCCTTCCTTCCTTCCTTCCTTCCTTCCTTCCTTCCTGTTGTGTGATTTTTCCTAGAAAGATAGGAAGATACCTGTATTCACCTCAGATAAGTTTCCCACCAAAGACAGAGTCCTGCCAAGTGTACCTTGGAGAGCCAGTACATTTATTGTGGTTACTTACATGGGTACACATAAGCAGGGGTAACTCATATGACCATGTTACCAGAAAATCCACCCCAGCATGGGTGATTACTTACAAAAGTTGCATCCCTAGGGCTCCCTGATCAATTTGCAGGCATCTTCACTGAAGAGTCTCCTCTCCCCAGAATTTTTTATTGCTTATGTAACCTCCAAGAGGGGCTTATGAGTCTTGTAATTTCTTGTGAGTTCCATGAGCTCCCACCACCCCAGCTTTTCTCCAAGAGGGAATGTTTGCTTTGAGAGGAAATAGCTGCACACACTTCTTGCTTGCAGTTTTCTTCTATTTTCCTGGAAGTGAAGGTGAGATCATTGATTTGAGATTTCCTTCTGTTTCAATCTAAGAACTCAGCGTTAAAAATCTCCCTGTGAACGTTGCCTTAGCGGCATTCCACACATCAATTTGTTGTGTTTTTGTTTTAAATCCATTAAAAATAGTTTGTGATTTCCCTTGTGACTCCTCTTTGACTCATGAGTTCTTACAGTGTTTTGTTTAATTTGGCATTTGGACATTTTTCAGATTATGTTTCTGTTACTGATTTATACTTTAATTCTATTTGGGTCAGAGAATACACTACATGGTTTTAATTTTCTTACATGGTTGGACTTTTGTTTTCAGACCGAACGTGGATTGTTTTCATGAGTGTTCAATCTTGAAAGAGTCTGTACTCTATGGCCTCTAGGAGGAATGCCTTCTAAAGGCCAGTTAAGAGTGAGCTGGGTAATGGTGTGGCTTAGGGAGACAGTGTCCTTGCTGACGTGAGGTTTGCTTGCGTTTTTGTTGAGGCAAGGTATCGCTGCATAGGTCTGGCTGCCCTGGAATACCCATGTAGATCAAGCTGGTCCCATGCTACGGGTAGTCCTGCCACCTCAGCTTCCCAGACATTGGGGTCACAGGTGTGATCCCCATACGTGTCTTCTGTTACTCAGGGGACTGCTGACATCACCAACATGTTCACTGGGGTTTTGGGGTTTCAGTCCTCTGCTTTGTGTCTTTGGACCTCTAAGCTACATGTGTGAGCACTCAGGACTGCTGTCTTCTGGGTGAGTTGGCTCTCTGTCCACACTGCATCCCTCTCCATCCCTGGTGGTGCTCCCTTCCCAAAGCCTACCTCTGCTCTCTACGTAGCCACTCCAGCTTCTTTCTCTGGATTGCTGGTTTCCCCTGTGTCTTTTCCAGAGTTTTGCTTTTCAGCATATGTGCACGAGCACTTTTGTAGTAAGCTGAGCTTTTTTACAGACTGCATGTGTTTTGGTTAGGCTTTTGATGCAGTTTGATTGTCTTTTAATTGTTTTTAGAGCATCTTTTAAGCTGAAGAGATGGTTAAGAGCACGTATTGCTTTTGCAGAGGACCTGAATTGATTTTCTAGTACCCAGGTTAGGTGGCTCACAATTGCCTATAACTCCAGTTCTAGTGGATGCTTGCACTCACACGTACGTGCGCACACGCATGCACACGCGTGTGCATACACATACACACACAGACACACACACGCTCACTCACACACATGTAATAAAAGTAAAACAACCTTTTAAAAATACTATTTGTATGTAGTATAATTATTTATCGTGCAGAATTTCACATACTCTCTTGCTGTCGGTTGGTTGGTTGGATTTAATTGCAACATGCTGTTTCCTTGAAGATTCCACCTCCATTTCTTCATGGACACTCCTGCTGTCTTTCTACCCTAATTTCTCAGACTAATTACCCAGACTATGGACTACCCATACTCTCTTGTCAAAATGACTAATGCGGATAGCTTTTGTCTCCCATTGAACTGCAGGTCCTCCAGCCTGGAGGCTTTGCTGTAGTGTCCGCTGGGTCATCAGCGGAAAGGAGAGATCTACAGACCTTTCCTCCCCAAGGAGAGTGACCTTACACTGAATTCCTCACTCAGTGCAGATGGCTCGTGAAGGGGGGGGGAGGGGCACAATCACGTAACTGGCACAAAGTGCCAAATCAGTTTCCTCTTCACTGGGATAAAATACCTTACAAAAGCAGATTGAAGAAGAGATGGTTTACTTGACTTACCTCTAAGTTTAGGAGTTCCAGTTCATGCTATGGAGAAGGCATTGTAAGGAGCTCTAGCTTAGGGGGACAGGAGTGTGAAGGGGCTGGTCACATTACACCCAAAGTCAGAAAGCCGAGCGATACAGATGTTGGTCCTCATGTGGTTTTTCTGTCATGTCTAGTATTGTTCCAGTGATGGATATGACTGGGGCAGCAAGGTAATAAAGAAAAGATGGACAGATGGACACATAGAGACAGAAGGCTGGGCTAGGCTCTCAGAGGGAGAAATTGCAGCAGCATGGAAGCACAGTGTGTTTATTATATCGATTTGATCATAAAGGCAGGGTTATTGCATGCAGCTGAATGAGGAGGCTTAGTTATTACATGCAGATAAACAAGGAGACGGTTTATGATATACAGTTGGATCAAGGAGACAGGGTTGGCCAGTCTTTGTAGGAAAAGTCTCTGTAGGTGAATAGTCTTCAGGTTGTAAATATCCAGGGAGAGAAAGATATGGCAAACCTTTTCTGCATACACTACCAATACCCATACTCTGACTCCTGCAGGAGACTTTGTCATGTTTCATCGGAGCCTCGCCTAAAGGTGAGGCTTTGCCATTTCTCCCCAGGTCTGAGGCTCTGGGGTCCTTGGCCTGTGCTGCTCATTCAGGCCTTCCTAGTTCTTTACAGTGCTCTCCATCTTATTTGGTCTCGGACACAGCCTATAGGGAGGCTGCTGTCCTTCCCTCCTCATCTGAACCTCTCTGAAAATGTCTTCACAGACATGTCTGTCTAGCTAGTCTTTATTGCAAGGGTCAGTTTGCACTTCCATTTCTGCCCTGGCTACTGTCCATCTTGAAACCAATAGAGCTAAGTCCAAACTAGGAACCAAGGAGGCACCAGGGAGATACCTATGGGTACAAAACCTCTTGGCAATTGCATTGTGCAGACTCACACTTGACTCCCAACTTGGATGGGGAGCATAAGAACTGATGAGAATAGTCACCACAGGCCTCGGCAGGATTCTACCTCATGGTGTGTTTCTAAGTTATTTCACTACGAATGCTTTCTTCCCTCTGTAAATGTGTCTCTGTGCCAACATGGTTTGCTTTGCCTTGTTTACCCCTAATTTTCCAGTGTGCGTTGGCTGCTGGGGAGTCCAGATTTTTCCATGTGCCTGAAAGAAAATTGCTCTGTCATGTCACATTAACAACAGCGGAACATTCTGCCTGAGGGCTGCCTAGCCCTGCTGCTGGGCTGACCCACGTGCAGGAAATCACCTCCCACTTTCTAAAGTGTTCTTGATTTCTTGATTTGGCCATTTGTCAGGTTTCTGTCATCAGGATCCCTGGGGGAACTATCCCTTGGGACAAATAGAGCCTTGGAGGGAATAGGCTGTTTATCTATTGCTGGGAAACATGACTAGCTCGTTACAAAATGTGAGATTGGAATTGAAAATGCGTGAGATTGGAATTGAAAACTGCTCTTGGATGAAGTTCTGCTTTTGAGACGTCGACTTCTGGGGTATAGGGGAGATGCACGCTTATGGGGAAGTGCTTTGAGATGAAGTTCCTTCTGTAGCTTGTTACAGAAACTGGATGTGGGCACAGAAACTTTGGTATGTTTGACTATTCAGATCATCCACATGGAAAGTATGAATAATCCCAAATAGTTGGGAAATGGCTAAATATTTTTAAATGAAAAATGTAACAAACGAGACTTACCTGCATCCAGTTCCACAGTGGGTGTTTGACACAGCTCCTGGAGGGAATTTGTGGCCATTCTTAGAGGGAAAGCCCATAGACAGGTAATGTGTTTATTGGCACTCTTCCTAGGTTTGAATGTTGTGTTTATGTGTATATGCAAATGTTTGTACACTTGGGGCCCAGGAGGATCCTTAAGCCTGGTGCCTAAGGCTGATAGTCTGAACTTTGGTCCACTCTGGGCATTCGCGGAGTCTCAGGGGCATCAAACTGTCTTCATTGGCCCTCCAAATCTGATGAGTGAGTTTGCCCCTGTGCCAAGGACTTCCCTATTTTGATTGATGCCACCCACAGAAAATTCCGGTTTAAAGAGAGGAGGAAGAACTTGCTTTGGCAGGCTCACAGGTGGCTTTTCATTAGGCTGATGCATCACGGTCCGTGAAATACTGAAGGGAAACGTGGGCTGCCATTTCTCTTGGAAGTAGTCATAGAATTCACAGAGGAGCAGAAGCTGCCGCTGTCCCTGGCAGCTGCAGTGGGCATCTCACAGCATCTCTGGGAGAATGGGGTCCATGAGCCAGCTTTTCACATGCTGCCGATACCAGTGGAGTGGCCTCCTGGCTCTCCATCTCTTACAGGACTGAGGATAAATGGCAGCTGAAGTGACTGCCATGAAGAGCTGGTCCTCTGGAGGGAGAGCACCGAACCCCTCCAGCTGTTTCCAAGCATGAAACAGCCTCCCCAAGGAGACAGCGACCTAAATGGAGAGGATTAGGATGCATTAAATGACTCATTAAATGTCTCCTTCATAAAAGCAGAAGTGTGAGCAGGGATGAGGGAGCCAAGCACGGGAACAGCTTGAGAGATGAGATGTTAGAGAGACAGAGCCTAAAGGCATCCCTCTTTTGTCAGGTCCCTGTCTTTGTCAAATACTAGCCTGGATAAATCTGCTGGACAGCCCAGGAAGCTGTGGCCTTTGGTAGGTGTTCACTGAGTGGGTTTAAATGAATGAGGTCATGGCCACCAGGTGTTAGGACTCATGTGAGCATGGGGCTAAACAATTGTTCCAACATGGCCCTGAAGCAGATCTGTCCTTTCAAGAGCTCCAGATCATCTAGGTTTTCCCAAATTTTGCATGTCATAGGCCCTTTTATTTTGCATGAGGGGAGTTGACACCAATGACCAAGAATCTTGCCACACTCACTGTCTGAAGGAAATAACCAGGTGACATCTTGGAGGAAGAGACTCATTGGATAGATGTAGGTTGTCTCAGTTGTGCAGATTTGTTTTTCACTGCTATAAAGAGATACCATGTCATGAATGCTTACCTAGGTGTGGTGGTATGAATATGCTTGGCCCATAGGGAATGGCACTATTAGGAGGTGTGGCCTTGTTGGAGGAAGTGCATCACTGTGGGGGCGGGCTTTGAGGTCTCTGTGCTCAAGCTTCACCCAGTGCAGAAGAGACCCTCCTCCTGCCTGCCTTCAGAAGACAGTCTCTTCTGGCTGTCTTCAGATCAAGATGTAGAACTCTTGGCTCCTCCAGCACCAAGTCTGCCTGCACAATGTCATTAATGGACTGAACCTCTGAACCAATAAAATGCTTTCCTTTTTAAGAGTTACCTTGGTCGTCATGTCTATACACAGCAATGAATCCCAAACTAAGACACCAAGCCTGCAGGCTGAGACAACCTACATCTATTCAATGAGTCTCCTCCTCCAAGATGTCACCTGGTTATTTCCTTCAGACAGTGAGCATAGCAAGATTCTTGGTCATTGGTGGCAACTCCCCCCCATGTAAAATAAAGGGCCTATGATATGCAAAATTTGGGAAAACCTAGATGATCTGTAGATTTGGACAGATTTGTTTCGGTGCCATGTTGGAACAATGCCTGAGGTCCAATTGTTCAGTTCCATGCCTACATGAGTCCTGCCTCAACTTCTGGGTTCTAACACTGCATTTGGTAGTTGTAGCCAGACTCACTGGAGACTTTGACTATTTCCAGTCTTGCAGTAGGAAAAGATCAGGCTAACCTGGGACATGGTCTGATTGCTAGAAAGAGAAAGTTCTTTCTTTTCTTTCTTTCTTTTTTTTTAATGTTGAAACAGCTCAGTTTTACATTTTATTACTTTGTAAAAATCTTTTTCAAAATTTTTCTGTTCCTTTCTTCCATTGGACATCAGTAAAATGTTTAAACACCATGAAACCAATTTGGCTGTAAAATGGAGAAACAGTATCCAAATCAAAGTAAAACAAAACATCCCAAAGGAGAAAGTTCTTTCTTGAGTGGTAGGCAGGGAATGGATGGAGTAGAGTCAGCCAGTGGGGGTGTTTGCTGGCTGCAATGTCAAAATGGTGTTCACGGTGTTATAGAAGTCAGCTGAGTCTGCAAAGTGTCTTGAGTTCAACATGACCTTTGAAAGTGTTAACAAGGGGTGTATACAACAGCAGCAAACAGGGTGATTAATAGGATGCTCTTGCTTTGAAGGTTGTATAAGTTAGGAGGGTGTCCAGGTTCTTCAACTTCATTCCTGTCTCTGAAGTGTCCATATGTGCTTGATTTTGTACAATCAGGAGAGGGGACCTGTAGGAAAGAGTGAGAGGACCCACAGGCTCAGACAAAGTGGGATGCACTTGAACATAGAGATGTTTCATGTCATTTCATGTCATGTCAAGAAGAGACTAAAGTGAGTGCTGTGAACAAGGATTCCTGGGAAGGAGCTGCATCTGCAAAGGCTTATTACCAGATTAAAGCTTTGATGGCTTTGGAGACGATGGGATGATGCAGGTCCAGAGCCTCAATACAACCATCCTGGGCTACCTTTAGCCCCCTAAATAGCCATTTCTTGCCTTGCTCTATGTCAGACTTAACATTCACACATGTGTGCACACACAATTAATACAACGGTAGATAAATACAGCCTATCATGGGTAACTGGTATACAGAACATGCATCTATCTCTGCCTACCTAGAAAGCCAAGTCTCACTAGAAGCTGTGACCCCTGTGAGAGGACCTCTCACCCCCTAACTGGGTATAGACTTCTTGAACATCCAACAAACACCTACAAGGAAGGGCTGATACGCATGCAGGTGAGTCTCAGCACCATCTCTGGTCCCAGGATCAGGTTGTTCAAGACTGACAGAGTTGGGGCTTTGGGTACTTATGTGGGTGAAAGGGGGTGAGGATAGAGGTGCATACTGCATAGGATGCTTCTGGCCAGCAAGGTTTTCTGTTGAGAAGAGATGTCTTTTAGGTAAACTAAGCTATCTTGAGAGAGAACAGCCAGTGACTGTGCAGATGAAAGGAGGAAGAACACCCTCACCCTAAGTTAGAGAAATCTTGGCTCTGGAACAAGGTCTGAAGCACCAGGGTTGGTGCTCTGTTTAAAGAAGAGATCCTGTCTCCATTTATTGTTAACTGATTACTCTGTTCTCAAAAATTCCATCTCAGAAGATGCACTAAACTCTCTGTCGAGGAGATTCTTCGACAGGTGGAGGAAGGAGTTCAGATAAGCTGGGCCAAAGACAGCCTGGGAGTAGGCCGTAAATTCTGGATCTGGATTTCATCCAAGTCTGTAATGGCAAACACATTATTTTCTCATGTTTCAGAATGGAATCTTTATACATTTATTGTACAGCATAGTGGGAATAATACCTTGACTATTTGGGGGACTATTTAATATGTATTAATATTTTTCAGGCTTAAATGTAATTTCTCAGGAAATGATGCAGCAGCCCCATGCAGTGGAGGCTTGCCTGGCCCTTCTCTCCTCATCCTTGGAGATCGTGAGCTATTTTTAAGTGAATGTTTACTTGGCACCAGTAAACATGTTGTTCTCATTAATTAAGCCCCAACCACTGCCTCTGGACCTGTCTCACTCATAAATTACCAATTTTTGGATTCTGAAATACATAAACAGAGACTAATTATCAAGCAATATTAAAATGCATACTTAGTAGGGGAACGGTCATTATTTCTCCGTCATTATTGTCCTAGCTATTAGGTCCTTCATGGTTTGAGAAATATGATTAAGCCTTGGCTCTGTGGGGAAAAAGGAATTGCTGCCCACCTCAGCCTCATTACAGCCATGCATTTGAAGCTTCTCCATTGGTTTTCCTGGAAGGTATGTCTGGCAGTCTGCTTGGTCAGTTTTGTATGCCTTTTTTTTTCTATCCAGCTCTTTCCTCCCACTCCTGCTAACAAGCAGTGCAATGAACAAGGACGGTCAGGGAAGAATTGTAGAGCATGAGGAATCCAGTCCGTGTATGCCCCACCTGAAGATTGCTGCTTGTTAGCAGGGGCTCAGCCCACCGTTATGGATGGGATCTCCATGCAAGGCCTCCCAGCCTCTGAGAAGGCCATCCATCTCTCTTCAGGCTCCTCTCACCCACTGGGCAGACATGCTTCCAAGCTCTGAGGGATTAGCTCCTACAGAACATGCCTCTTCCCCCAGACTGTCCATGGCCTACCAGCCATTGTGCTCTCTGTACCCAGAGGCATGGCCCCTCCGATGCCCCAACTCAGGAATCCTCCACAGCTTCTCTTCTCTTCCTTTTTCATATGCAAAAGAATACAGAGAACCTTGGCAGGGAGCCATCTTCTTTGGTTTGATCTGAAACTCCTTTGGTGAAGTTAGTGTTGGCAGCATCCCTTCCCAGGTTTGTTTTGGCTCTAGCACCTTTTGGAGTTCTTTCATAAAAGGGAAACCCAGGGTTAAGTTCACCTGAAACATGGCCCCTCTGTCGTTTGCCATGGAGCATCCTACTCGCTCTATGGGGCCTTGTCCAGGTAGTACTCACTGTGGGTTCAGTGGGGGATGCAGCTTTTCCTGTAAGTGATATTTTAAAGAATTATCTTTGTAATGACTGAGGTGTTTCCAAAGTTTCAGAAATGTATCCAGGCTTTCAGTACTTCCCATGAACGTATTTTCTGTAGTGTGCTTCCATCAGGAAATTCTGGGTGCTCAGAGGATTGAATAGCATTAAAAGTGGGGAGCTTGTGGAGTTTAAAGTTGGCAGCTGATATTGCATGGGGACTTGGGAATCCTGACTCAGGGCCAGTTTTTGCCCATGTCTGCTGTTCTGAGATAACATTTAGCTAAGTGTCCTCCCTGGACCATCGAGAGGAGCACCCCACTGATCAGCTCTGAGAGGTCAGTGGTGCTCCACTCTCATCCATCCTTTTTGGCTGACTTAGAGCTGGCTATTCTGATGTTTTGCTGGGTTAGCCTTAGGGTTCTGAGTCTTGAGGAAGAAAATCAGGAATTGAATGGGGATAAATAATACAGTCAAACTCTGAGCAAATAGGTACTCATGCCTGGTGACTACTGACCCACCAACCAGGACCACGTGTGGGTATCATCAGCAAGGCTTCCTTCCTGCCATCACACCCACAGCTAGTCCCAGCGGTTCCCACTTCTGCTTTGCCGTCATTGACCAAGTCCTCCTGAGTCTTTCTGTGCTCTCTTGTTCCTTTTAGTTTATCTGCCCTTGCTCCATCCCTGAAGGGACCTGGTCCAGGTCCCTTGTCTCAGTTTCTTTGACTGCTATAATGAAGCACCAGACTGGGAAACGTCTAAGTGACCAGATTTCTTTCTAAGTTATAGAGGCCAGAAATCTGAGATTAGGGTATTGCCTGTGTGGTGCTGGTGCAACCCTTTTCCAGATGCACCCAACCTGCCTCCTCCTTGTTGCCTTGTGAGGGGAGAGATGAAGGAGCTCTCCGAAATTTCTTTCGTCAGGTCACTGATTCCACTTGTGAGGACTTATCTCCCTAAGGATTCTTCCTGATAGTGTCACCTTGGGTCTGGAGGACCTCACCTTAGCTTTGGGTTACAAACACATAGTCTCCTGCACCCTTTTCTGTAGTGTCCCCCATTGCTCTGTGGGTTCATTCCTTTTTCTCCTCTCCCCCACTTTCTCAAAGGCAGAAACAGCGAGCAGGGTACTGACTACTCAGAGGGTGTCCTTGGTCCTTAGGATGGATCAGTCTCTCTTCTGAGAGTGGAATGAGAACCAGCTCTGGGAGAGAAGGCTTCTCCTTTGGAGTGGCAGCCTTTGGAAGACTGGTGTTGCTAAGAAAACAGAACAAACCTTTCTTCTTGAAAGTGCTGTCTGCACAGATCACCCCCAGAGCAAGGGGCTTTAAGGCCACCAAGCAGGGCTCCCCAAGAACTTTGATCTAAGACCAAGACTTCAGAATATCAGCTCCATTGGATTGCTTGCTTATTTGGAATCAGAGCCATGGTAGGGGTAATAACAAAGGAAGCTCCAATGCCTACCTCACACATGGGACTGTACCCAGAGTTGATGTTTATTACAATGAAAGGGACAGATACACAGCCAGATCTCAGAGGACAAGGAAGCATGCCAGAATCTGCCTGTAACAGGGATGTGCTTTCCTGCCCTTTTCCCACCTCAAGAAGAGGTGTCAGGAACTCACTCTTCCTCCTACAACACAAATGCAGCCAGAGGGTGAGCCTTATTTTTATTTTAGGAAGACAGAAAGAGTCTCATTTGGTCGCCCAGGCTAGCCTCTAACTAAGAGCAGTTCTGTCTTAGCTTTGTAAGTGTTGGGATTACAGATGTAAGCTACTGGACTGGGTTCATGTTGAGGTTTTCATTGGGGCTAGTCTCCTAGGTCCCTCTGCCTGGGGCATGCCAGAGTGTGACCAGCTGACAATAATGGATAGTAAACAAAGCATCATGGAGTTCCAGTGTCAGAGGTACAGATGCCGTCTGGAGGTTTGGTCCAAGCACACTGCTGAAACCTCATGTCACCAAAAGATGAGCATAATCCCTAAATCCCTTAATCAACAGTGTTGAAGATCTATCTGCTCCGTGTTGGCAGAGGTGCAGGTGCTGAGCCTCATAACTGTACACTGGCATGCATGCCACCCTGCTGGATCCTTCCTTCTTTCATGCATAAAACTGGCCACTGTCAGCAAGCTTAATCATGAGAGAAAAAAAAAAGTGAACGACAATTGATTCAGTACAGTCAGGGTTGTTAAGAGTATTCGGAGTTAGCGGACTGGTTGAATATTTTAAGGAAAATCACAAATTTAAGATGCATATTTATTTTCTTCATTATGGCCCCTGCTGAAGTCACATTATCCTCCTGTGGTGAACCTGTCAATCACTATTCACCATCTCCCATATCAATGATGATATAGCTCTAGTCCTCAGGCATGGGGGGGGGGGGGAAGCAGGGACAGTGCTTGGGCCAACTTTGAAGCCTCAGCCATCCCTGGGAGGTAGCTAAGCTTGCAGACTCCATGGAGAACTTGCTGGGCTGACTGAGGCGAAGCCAAAAGGATGGATGTACCCTTTAACGGGGGTAACAGGGCTTTGTTCAACAATAAAGTGGTAGGGACTGCAACCGCATTATTCATTTGTCTAGGTAAGGGCAGGGGCTTCTTTGAGCACTGGCCTATCAGCAGCAGATGATATCTAATTGCAGGCCCAGCTCAGAGGCTCTTTTATGCAGAGGCTTCGAGTTTTCTCTTGAACACAACCTCACTTTTAGATTGAGAGGCTATGGGAGTTTTGTTTTGTTTTGTTTTGTTTTGTTTTGTTTTGTTTTGTTTT
>JADRCC010560358.1:12137-25566 GCA_019843855.1 Hylomyscus alleni
ACACACACATACACACATACACACACACACACACACACATACACACACACACACACACACACACATACACACACACTCTTCAAAAAGAACATAAAACTTTATTTAGATCTTACACTGTCATCAAATACAGCCAAAGAAAAGGGTTTATAAAAGACGGAGTATCCTTTTCCCATGTGCTCCTGACAGCTCAGATTAGATGGCAACAGATGCTGTGTATACACAAATCCATTAAGTAACCCAGTGTTCCCTTTCTGTACAGAGAAGAACTGAATTCACACTGTCAAAAGCTTTTTCTAGCACAACTGAGAAGCAGGGCTCATCTTCAGGAGTAACTCCTAAGAGCAAGTAAAGCAATGTAGGGGCTTTGCATTACTTCACATCCTGTCGATTTCAGAGTGGGAACTGAGGAAGGCCCTCCTACCTCCCCTCCAGACTCAGTGCATGAACCACACACCATGAAGCTACTCATGACAGTGACAGCAGACAACATTCTCTGAACTCTGAAAAGCATGATGGGTGGGTCATCCTACTTTTGTTAATGCTAAAGGATTTCTTATAGAAAAATCCTGATTCAGAATGCTGTGGACAGCTATCACAACAGCTACAGGTGGGATGGTTTTCCTCAGAGAAGGCTGGCTACAGAGCACAGCTCATTTCCAGGCTCCCAGCTCCCCCTATGGTTCATTTACTTACTGTAATGTTGTAGGAGCAGAGGGAGCACCAGGAATCTGCTCAAATTGCCACTCCGACAGCTCTCTGCACTGTTTGTGGAGAAAAGAGGAATGGTGTCCATTCATAGCACAGGACCTTGCTACAATGTGACACACTTTCCCTTGAGGGCTAGCCCAGGTTGCTCCCATACTTGTAATTTGCCTCCGGTACATGGTAGAGAAAATGTGCATGATTTACAGTTTGGTATTTTATACCCCTCACCTAAGCCTATTTATTTTTTTCCTCTTCTCAATGCAAGGTCACACTCATGTAACTAATGGCATGGATCTCACTCTATAGAACAGGCTGGTCTTGAACTCAGAGATCTTCCTACCTCTGCCTCACAAGTACTGAAATCAGAGTCATTCACCACACTGGTTCAAGTCCATTAAGTTTGGTCTTCCTTTCTGAAAGGAATGTTAGCTACTGTAAGGCTGAAAAACTTACTTCTAGAACAAATTGTATAGTCTAAGTGTTCACTTAGTGAGCTAACCAACAACTTGAGGTTTGGGGGATTCAGGTTTTGAGTACTAGCATTTATCACAGATCTCATCACACTCTTTAAAAAAATAATACATTTTATCATAAATATTTAGATCAGATAGTGGCATCAAAAGAGTATCTAAGTCTGTCTTCATGGTGAAAATATTTCAGGAAACTTCTAAAAGAGTTTATATCTTCCCAAGAGCATACCATTTATAAATTAGTTTTAAGTGGAAAAGTATGTATTTTAGATGGATAAATCACCGTGTCAGCAAATCATAAATAAGTTCAAGATCCTGAAAATAAGTTAACACACAAAGCTTTTGCTTTCAAAAACATCAACAACAAAAACTAACTTACTTGGCATACTTTCAACACAGGCCTAATCAGGGTGTGTAGTGTGTATCTCCTTTGCTGAATCTTCTCTTCGATCCCTACCCCTGAGGAAAAGATAGCAGCCTGGAGACACCTGAGTGTGAGGGTCTGGCTGCTGCACACAAACCCCTTCCCGTGACAGACAAATGCTGCTCAGGATGGGCACGAGCCACTTGTCAGTCACAGTACAATTATCCCAGGGTCGAGTGGTTCTGGCTCCCAGCTGGGCTTCAGCAGTGTGCAGAGAGAACAGCTATGGGTTCTGTGAGGAAATGTGCCCTAACTCCCAAGAGCTGTCTAAATCAGTGGAAGACAGGACATGCAGGGGATGGGGTGATACCATACATGTAACTCTGTTTTGGAGAGAGGTCAGTGTTTAAAGCACTGTTCCCAAATCTACTGGCTATTAAAGATAAATTACCTGTCATTTCTTCACATGTAAATCCATTTCAACTATAACCTCTAATACTGAGAAAGAAACAGTGAAGCCATTCAGAGTAGTGAGTACAATTGGCCTGTGAAATTTAAAAGGTGTTCTACTAACTATTTACTTTGACTCTAATTACATGAGAAATGCGAAGCAATAAAGGAGAAAAATATCCCCCTTCTGTTGTTATGAAACACAAACCTGCAGTTTCACAATGGAACTTAAAAGAAAGCTGGAGAGCATGCACCTGCTCTAACACACCAGGTTCAAGTAAAGTTAAAGGTACATTTGTTGTGTATTTACATCTGTAAACATACAAATATAAAATTCACCAGATCTACCCTGTATTACAGCATAGCTTAATTCCAAAATATAATCATTCAAAAACTTTACGGAAATAAAATGTTTCGGGCTACTTAGTTGAACATTATGGATACTGAGTTGTTGAGCTAACCAAGCTAAGAGCTACTGTTTACATTACAGGACAGGGATGAAGCACATCTCTGTCTGATGCCTCCTTTACTCCCCACAGCTGGTGTTTGTTAAAGAGTCTGATGTAAGAAGACTGACCTGACAGAAGCAGTCAGCTGGAGAGCTGGAGCTGTCCTCTTGGTAGGACATCAGAACTGACAACATTCTTAAAGCATTAAATGCACTTAGTTCTAGATAGTGTGATCAAGGGAGTCTATTTAACAGACCTTTTATCCTAGGATAGCACTTGGGATGAAGTACTATAGTGCTGCCGGGGAACGTTCTCTAGGCTTTAATTTGATCCTGTACACAGCATCCATGTCTAGTGTTAAAACTCAAAAGGCATGAGGACACACAGAACCAGTATTTGGGTGGCAAGAGTAAGGTGAAGTTGAAACATTAATCTCTTCTATAATCAAGTCCTAACGATCCCATAAACAGCCTCACATCAGCTCCTGATCAGTTCTTCTCATTAGGAATTAGATAGTGTACAGTGATTAGATACTGAAAAAAATAAAGAAAAATAGTTGAAAATACATGAAGAAATAGAAACATGAAATTTCTCACAAGGCCTTGGATAAAAAAAAAACTTACAAAAGATTTTTTTGAAAATAATTGTTAAGTTCATTAATACACAGAAATCATCACTTGGTTTTAACTAAGTCATGTTAACTCACTAATAAAATAGTAAAACAAACCAACATTTTAACATTTTATACTTCCTTGTCATTTCTTGTGTTAGTACCATTCTCAACAATGTACAAAAATAACTCTACAGGACTATTCACCTAACCTGTCTCCATGTCTGCCAAAGTCCTGGCCCTGGAGGAGACTGGCCATCAGTCTTCACTGTAGATGTCTCCCGCAAAGGGCAGGTGCATGTGACTGCCAGTGACATTGGGCAAACGAGATAAATCTGGCAGGCTCTGGATCCGGGCTCTCAGTTCTTTGCGTACCAGGGAAACTCGGGCTAACTTGCGCTTGTATTCCTGCAACAACAAACCACTCTTGTTAGCTTTCATGTTGAAAAGGCAATCTAGCTTTCTGCTGATTCTCTGCAGAAAATTTGTTATTCAACTAATGGCAAATAAGTGATCATTCCATTGTGAGTTTCAGTCAAATGGGCTACAGAGGAAGTAGAGTGAATCAAAGTACATAATACCCACATAGTAAAATATCACAAGAAAACCTACTTAGTGTGTATTTTCTTAAACTTAAGCTGAAGTTTCAAAGTGTTCTCTGTGATTGCTAGCAACCACTGCAGCATTATCAGTAACTGGGACTTTGTCTTCAATACAAACTAACCGCTTCATAATACATTATAATTTCATTGGTGGTAAGTTTAAAATGGTTCCATGTAACCGAGGCTGGCCTTGGATTCAGTATGTAGCTAAGGATGACCCTGTAATTCTGATCCTGTTGCCTAAACCTCCTGAGTACTAGCATGAGAGCGATGAATTACTGTACCCAGTTTATGTGGTGCTGGAGACACAGTGTGGGGTTCTGTGTACACTAGGCAAGCACTCTACCAACAAAGCTATAACCCCAACTCCTAGAGTCTTTCATTACTATCTATATAACTACCTTAAAATTAGGATGATGACTATACCCCACTATTAATAAAGGATACATTATTATACACATTTTGAAATTCTGATAGCCTCACTTCAATGCAACATTTGTAAATGGTATGCATTTTATGTATTAACTTCAATGGGAGCCACAGATCACCACACTTTGCACCAAAAGCAGGACAAAGAATTTTAAAAGGCTGGCAACCTGTAACTCAAGGAATAAAAGGCAGTCAGTCAGTCAAGGTGATCGTTGGTTTAAAGGAAGACCCCACTGTCTGTAGTAGTTATTTCCCACCCTAAATGAATCCTCCCCAAGAGAACACATGGAGATTCTTACACTCTTGGCTAACAGAGATGAGGCCTGGGAGGGAGGGAGCAAAAGTAGATATCCAGAAGCCCTCTTCAGTGTTCCTAACCGCTGGCTGATTACCTAAATTTCCCTAGCGATTTCTAAGGAGAACATAACCCCCTTTTTTGTTTGTTTGCTTATTTGTTTTTGTTTTTAAGAGAACTATTGGTCCCACTACATATCAGTATCTGAGAATATCCAGAAAAGGGTCCAGACCATATGAATTTTATAAAATCCTCCCAAATGATGCTACTACATAATTATGAGCCACTTCCCTATATTTTTGATGCCTAAAATACTATCAACCAGGGAGTGTATATAAGTAAGTTCTAGGCCAGCCAGAGCTACAAAAGGGGACCCTGCCTCAAATACATACATACATACATACAGTGTAACAATGCTATAGACTATATGCTTGAAATATAGGATCTGTGTGTGAAATCAAAGAACAGAAGCAATAAAGCTGACATTTTTATATTTGACATTCTGGGGTTTTATAGCCCTGAGTATTTTTTTAAAAAAATTTTATTCAAAACTGAAAATAACTCTACCTACTAGTATAACCAACTTGTTTCTTTTCTGTGTGTTCCATTAAATTACTCTATAGCCTTAGTCCCACAAACTGTTCTCTGACCTCCACATGTGCAACCTAGCACACAAATACATACATACACAAAATACATTTAGTTTTGAAAGGATCTTGGCTTTTTTCAGAAGTCTAGACAACTTTCTCACAACATTGTCCCCTAATCTAAATCACTTATCTGTCGAGATTTGGCTGTGCCATCCTTTGTCTTTATCAAAACCAGGCACAGCACTCTCATATATCTAAGCTAACTCACTAAAACTCTCCACTGTAAGAAATAAAACTTAAGAGATCATGTGGTAAGTGCAGACACCTCCTGGGGCAGCCTCCAGCATGGGAACCACTCCTAACCTTGGTCTTTTACATTCCCATCCGGCTGCTCACTTACAACAGCCCACTTATGTGACCCCACCTACTCATCTCCAGTCTACCAGCCAGTCCCCACAGCGGCAGTCCTGAAGTATTGGAAGTTCAAGTTTCATTCAAACTCAATTGCACTGGTTTAACCCATGTACTCTATTAAAATTTTTAGCCCTAAGACAGGTGTGGTCTTTAATCCCAGCAGAGGCGGAGGCAGTTGAAGCTAAGAGCTTGAGGCCAGCCTGGTCTATATAGAGAGAGTTCGAGGTTAGGCAGGGACCCCATTTCAAACAAAGGGTTGGGAGCTGGAAGATGGCTCAGCTCTTAAAGGCTAGGCCCAAAAAGAAAAACAAACAAACAAACGAACATCAAACACATAAAAACATGCCATTGTTAGTCTCTGGCCATTCTTCCTCCTATGCGCTAAGATGTGTCATCTTTACCAGAAGGAGCCTTCATCTTGCCATGCTTCAACACTGAGTTAAGGTTCAGGTTTAAATATGAGGTAAACCACTTTTATCATGTTGAAGCCCTGGGCCCAAGCCTAGCACCAAAGGTAGTGGTGGTGGTAAACTAGTCCCTTAGAAGATGTGATCAGCCTTGTAAGTACTGTCAAGTTGAGATTTCAAACTAGAAGTTTTTCTCTATAGCTAATCTTTTTTTTTTTTTTTTTTTTTTTTTTTTTTGGATTTTTCGAGGCAGGGTTTCCCTGTATAGCCCTGGCTGTCCTGGTATTCACTCTGTAGACCAGGCTGACCTAGAACTCAGAAATCGGCCTGCCTCTGCTTCCCAAGTGCTAGAATTAAAGGCATGTGTATGCCACCACCGCTCGGCAGCCAATCCTTATGTATAGAAGACTTCATAAACTCTCTTGACCAAATATGGCCACCAACATTGCCTACTCCTACCTCAGCGGACCTCTGTATTGTGCTCACTTTTCAAAGCTTGTTCTTTCTAACCTTAACTACTACAGGATTGTTTCCAAACTTCTTATTTGTACTGGGGAGGTAAGCCTTTTTCCTGAGTCAACTTTTTGTATGGTAACAAACAGAGCACTAACATCAGGTCAGGACACGAGATGAAGGCTGCCTCCTTAATCTTCCACCCTCATGACCTTGAGCAATTAATCTTTGATTATCTTAGTCTCTGTGCTTTCTTTAGAAAGTAAGGGCAGTTTTACATATTGGTAAAGCTTAAACTGTGATTATCACTCTGGGATCACATCTGAATTAGCTTCAAACAAGCAGCTAGGGCAGGGTTCTCAACTGTTCTAATGCTGCGGCCCTTTAATACCTCATATTGTGGTGACTCTCAACCATAACATATTTTTGTTGCTACTTCATAACTGTAATTTCATTACTGTTATGAATCATAATGCAAATATCAGTGCCTTCTCACAGTCTTAGGCAACCCCTTAGAAAGGGCCATTTAGTCCCTAGGTTTGAGAACCACGGAGCTAGAAGAGTAAACTTTCCAGGCTGGGTGGGGTCATGCACACTAAACACCGTAGCACTTGGAAGGCACAGGTAAAGTAGCCTAAACTTTGAAACTAGCCTGGTCTATATAGTGAGTGCCAGGCCAGCCTGAGCTACAGAGTTCTGGAGACCCTACCTTAAAAGGAAAAATAAAATATAATAAATCAAGAGTTATTTTAGGCATCATACAACTGTTCTAAAACTCTAATTTAAAGGTTTTTAAACTTATACACTTATTCACCTTTCCTTGAAAATGATCCTATTTCTGCTCTCTCTCTTTTCTACACAATTGTGACAAGAACCAAACCAAAGCAAAACCAAAGAAAACCCAAAAATCTGCAGAACTAGGTGTAGTGGCACATGCCTGAGCTTTCAGTACTAAGAATGAGGAAGGAAAGAGGCTGAAGCCAGTCTGAGCTAGTGATAACCTGGTCTCAAAAACCTACCCAAGTAAAATTCGTATTTAAAAACAAACAAACAAAGCCTATCAAAACAAAGATGAAGTTCCACTACATCTCCAGATGCAAGAAAAACTAAGCAAAAAGAAGAACCTACCTATTAAGGCCCCACCCACCTCTTGGGAGCCCTCTGCCTTAGTGTAAAGCATACCACAACAAACAGGAAACACCAAGATTCTTTTGAGCTGCCTTAGTGACCTGTCGAAAGCAACTTGAACAGATTTCAGAACACTATAAAAACAGGCTTAGACAAGTCACTCCCTCCTCTCTGCAACAGCTCTCTCTAGGGTTCTGTAAGTATAACACAGTTAGATTGACAATACCCAATATCAACACCTATACCTTTAGAATAGTGACATCCTAGCACAATCATCAGACTTTTCTCTTCACAAAATTCTTAAAGAAGAAAACAGAACACTATTTCTGTATAATTTCAGAAGCTGCATCTATGCAAATATTCAAGCGGTTTATCTCTGCAAATCTTTTATATATGATATCTGATCACTTAAATTGTGCTATGAACTCAAGGTATCTCATCTAGCACACTCTAACTCAAACAAAAAATGCCAGTCATTATTCTAAATACTCCATTTAATTTCTACATGTAGAGACTACATGCTATACAAAATGAAACTTGTCTTAGTTTGGGTTTTATTGCTGTGAGAAGACAGCATGACCAAGGCAACTTTTATCAGGACAACATTTAATTGGGGCTAGCTTACAAGTTCAGAGGTTCAGGCCATTATCACCATGGAGGGAACATAGCAGCGTCCAGGCACGAGTGGTGCAGGCAGAGCTGAGAGTTCTACATCTTCATCTGAAGGCAGCTAGCACAATACTGACTTCCAGGCAGCTAGAATGAGGATCTTATAGCCCACATCCACAGTGACACACCTACTCCAACAGGGCTACACCTTCTAATAGTGCCACCCTGGACCTAGCATATACAAATCATCACAAAACTTAAGTCATTGACATTAAGTCAACAGAAAAAGTGAAAAACAAAGGTTCAAACTTAGACTTGCCATTATGCCTGCTTGTTTCTTGAATCCTGAAATTAACTGAGCAATGGGTATTCTGAATGTTACCTGACTGACTTCCTAACTCCCTATCCAAGGAGAAAACTGTGGCTAAACACCTTTGTCCTTTTCAGTAGTAGACTCACCACTTTCACCTATGTAAATATTCAAGTGATTTTTACACTCACTAGAAATAACAAAAGAATTAAAAAAAGGTGGCTATGGGCAAGTTCATTCAGAAATGGTGCCTAATACTCCAGGAAAACTGAAACCACTAGCAAGCCTCAGTTTTACCCTTAAGAGTTAAAGAACAGAGGTATTGGTAAGACTGGAGCTGATAGGCAGCATACAACACTGGTGACTACTCTATTAACCAGGCAACCTCAAAAGCAAGATAATGCAACTTAATAAAAAAATGACCTGCTTCTACACATAGTGATGACTAAGTGGAGCTGACACAACTTGTTAGCTTGAAGTTTTATTTTCTGATTACTATTACATCACAGTACTTTAGGAGTGTTAAATATCAGCTGACATCTAAATAGGATATCCCATTCTACAGCTTCAAAGAAGTATGCCAGAAAGGTAAGTCTGGGCTAGTATTTGAAATAGAAATTATATATAGTGGTCTGTGCTACATCTGTTGTCTCCTCAGTGAGCTGATACCATGAGGTGAACTCCAAATTCTGCCATGAAGCTTCTTCACTCACACAGATTTCACTTAGGTCAACAGTGATCCCAACTTTCCCCTCATCCTTGCTGAGTACATAATCCCGTCACACCATCACCTCCAACAGCAGATTACTTTCTTTGCTTTCAAATGTCTTTCAACATAAAACTCCAGGTTGATGGGTTTCCAGCACTTTTTGCCAGTTTTCCTGGGATGCTGGGCATCAATAGCAACCAGGCCCCGCTTCCAACTTCTTGCATGCACAACTTTGCCAAGTCCATGGCAATTCTGTTGCACTACAGGAATTCCCACCCCCTAACACCTGCCACCTTTTAAGGCTTTTTCTCTGGTGTTCTATGATGTGAACAGGATTTGCCTAGGTTTAGACTGCATTTTGTTTCCTCAATCTTGCTTGACATTCTAGTTTCCCTAGATGGGGGATTTGGTTCCTGCCATTCATCTGAAAACCCTTGGTCACTGGGGCTTCACATCTCTCCTGCTCTCTCTCCTGGCATTCCAGGCCTGGAACAAAATCATCTCAATCCTTGGATGTACTATTGTGGGTTTGCCTTCCTGCTCATTTCCCATTTTGCACTTGTTTAGGGAAGTTCTTTTTGGCCTCTCACACCCCCACCAATTATTTCCACGGCTGTCCTAAACTGAGTAAAGTGCCTGTCTAAAGAACTAGGGGAAATTTTCTTTTATGTTTTTATTTGGAATATTTTTATCTCTAATTGTATTACCTGTCCAGTGAGGATGTGTCTGCTTTACCCACTTGAACCCTTAACATATCAATTATCAATCATTTATGTTAAATTCCTAGCCTGGTCATTCAAAAAAAAAAAAAAAAAAAAACTTACCCAAACAGTTTAAGTTTGGTTCTGATGCTTGCTTCGTCTCTATGTAGTTTTAACTGACATTTAAACAATGTACCAGGCAACAGTGAAGCAATCATACTAGGGTGTAAAGCTTTATGTTAGCATCTCATGAATTAGGCTGTATAATGTTGAAGTAGATATAGATAGGTGTCAGACATTGAGAAGCCAACATTAGCAGTAGTGCGTCTAGTTCTGCCCTTGGAAGTAAACCAAAGTCTTGGGATAGCTTCCAAAGCACCTGAAGGCAAGTATTCACACATGAGCATTCGGCCCCAGCTCCCCCTCTCCTCCTGCTTGACTTTGAGGCACTGTGTATACACAACTGCCACCACTCTGGCCCTGGCTTCTGCTTCTAGATAAACTGTAGACAGCTCATTCACTTTGTTAACATGGAATCTCATGTTTACTAGATCAGCTCAATGCCATCCTATCTACATCACCTGACTAATAGCTACATTGACTAGTACCTTCCCATATTTGGTATTACCTAGTAAACAGCAAATCTTAACCATGGGTGAAGTAAGCTAATCCTGAGTAAGTTTTCTGAGGCAGCTATACTGTAAGATAGGTATAAGTAAATGTGTATCTACATTTGAAATATGTGCATTTTTCAAAGCTGTTGGCGACAAAAAGCTATCTCCTCCTAATTATTCAATATGCTTCTGATGTTGTGTATCTTTTTTTTAATCCAGAAAAACTAAACACGATTATAATCTTAACAGTCCATTAACTAGAATATTCTTTGGAATTAAAATAATTAAAACACCGCAGCACAATAAACTTCTTGACGTCTTATCACAATCAGCTTCTACTTAGTTCTGCATTGTGACCTGTGAGTTATCTCAATTTTGAAGTGTACCGATTTTTCGTATAAACTCCCCAGTGTATTAGTTTATGCTGGAACAAGGCTCACAGAGGCTTCAAGAATGAAGCAGGCTTTCTTCCACAGCAGTCACTATTCTATAAAGACTGACTATAGGCTGGTAAGCCTGACCAGATCCTACCTATGAGACTACAGTACTCTAACAGCACTGGGCCACCCTCAGACATCTAATCATTACTGTGTAAGGTTCCTGTTCTATCTCACTGCCAGCCCCGTGAGTTACTGCTCAGAGAGGCCCCTCAAACAACACAAGCTATTGCTATCACCCTTGGTTACACACTAGAACCAGACTGTAAAGTCTTGTTGCTACATTTTGATCGCAGGACAGAAGGAACTGCATGGTCTTGTTAACCACTGTTACTATTTTGTTCCACTGTCTCAATTCAATATCTAACTTCAAAATCATCTACCCATGCCAAACTTCTACACAAAAGTTCACTTTGCTACAGTATACACTAGTTATTAAACAGGTTCTTGTTCTTGTCAAATTTGGATTCTATAATCCACACTTCAGTTCTGAACAGCAGGTTCTATGGAGTGATTTTAGTCCTGGCACTTGTGAAAGACAGAAAACAGACACCGTACGTAGCAAATGTTGGTTCATTCACACTGACTATCAGCTGCTGATCCTGTGTGCCACATCACAGGACAATAAGGGACATGGTACACCTGAACTTGCTGGGCTTCAGCATCGAAACATTTCAGTGACACAGTGGAAGGTTTGTGGAGTCAAAAAGAAATCAAGAGACAAAGATTTCTACACATCTCTTGTTCAGCAGGTAAGTTCATGAGATGTACATGCCCATCAAAATCAGCACACAGAAACATTTAATCTACTAAAAATTGTTACATTTTACTCTTCTTTAGCTCTAAGGGGAAACATTTAAACTACATTCTCTTTATTTTATAATTTACTTATAATGAGTACACAAATTTTATACCTTGAATACTAAAGGCTTTGTATGCCAAAATGTAAATAATTTTGTAATTAAAACCTTAAAAAAAAAACCCTGAGGGAAAAAAATCCAATCCTGTGCATCATACATACATGACGGCACACTGTATTCTTCAGAAGGGGCCTCACACAGCTCAGGCTGACCTCCAAGTCACTATGCAGCTAAGCATGATCTGGAACTTCTGATTCTTCTGATTTCACTTTAGCAGTGCTGGGATTACTGGTATGGGCCACTGTAGTGTTGGATCAAACCCAAGGCTTCAGGCAAATATGCTACTATCTAATACATCTCCAACCTAATCATCCATCATCCATCCATCCATCCATCCATCCATCCATTCATCCATCCAGAGAAGGGGACATGCATGTATCAGGGCACAAATATAGAGGCCATGGAACAAGTTGAAGGAGTCAGCTCTTGCCTTCCTCCACATGGGTTCTGGGAATCAAACTCAGGTCAGGCTTAGCAGCAAAGTGCCTTTACCTGCTGAGCCATCTCGCTGGTCTGCCAATACTTTGTTTTATACACATTTAAAAATATTTTTAAAAATATATTGTGTCTATACACCAGTGGAAATTAGAGGACAGTTTGCAGCAATCAGTTCTTTCCTTCCAGTATGTAGGTCCCAGGGACTGAACTCAGGTCATCAGGCTAGGGAGCAAGTGCCTTTACCCACTAAGCCATCTTGTCAGTTCGTTTTAAATGTATTTACAACAGTATCCTGCTCACAGGTAAGTTCCACCATAATACACTAACTTTAAACTACAAATCCAACCACATCTCATTTTGCTGTGCCATGCCCCGTTCTTATGCCACAGCCATGATGTCTTTGCTGCTGTTGCTTATTGTTTCTTTCTTGCCTTGCCTAGAATTCCTGACTACTCCTTTGATGATTCCGGGAGAGAGAGAGAGGGACACAGACAGACAGACAGACAGACAGACAGACAGACAGACACAGAGACAGAGAGATTGATTGAGATTCCCTCATACACAGCAACTATAGCACATGTCTTACAATGGACACTAACTAGTTAGGGCATTTCCAATAGTTACTCTACTGTGACCATTTTTCCACCCTTCTCCGCCAGCTCTTGTACTGTTGAGATAGCAGAGGACTGATCCCAGGGCCTCATGATTGCATGCTAGGCAGGTACTGTACCACTGAGTCAGTGCCCAGATGATTGCTGCCAGAGGAGGCATACATTCTTCAGTGGAAGAAGGGATAAGAGGGTAACAGGGATGAATGTGATCAAAATAATTTTATATATGTATGAAATTGTTATAATAAACACTAACAAAAAATTTTTCAAGGTCAGTACCTAGAAGAAAAAAATTGCTATAAATTATTTATGCCATAGAAAGGATCTATTCACTGAAATGTTTGAATATGCTCTAAAAACTAGAAATGTAAGATTCATTAGTATTTTACAAACTTATTTTGCTTACTTAAATTATCCTTAAGATTTTCTTTTCCCTCAGAGGTCATAACTTGTCTATCAACCAAATAGTTTAAAATGTTTATTTCCCTAATACTTCAATCCATGGATTAGGTAAAGTGGTACATGACAGACAGAAGCAGATAGATCTCTGAATTCAAGGCCAGAGTTGTATATATAGTGAGTTCCAGGACAGCCATGGCTATGTAGAGAATCTCTTTAGGGATGGGAGGGGAAGGGAAGGGAGGGGAAGGGAGGGGAAAGGAGGGAAAAAGAGAGGAAGAAGGGAGAGGAGAAGAGAGGAAAATGCTTTAAGTA
>JADRCC010560365.1:0-12679 GCA_019843855.1 Hylomyscus alleni
ACTGAATAAATATTAGATTGGCTTTGGAGGAAATGATGTTGATGAGAAAAAAACCTTCCACTTCTATTCTGTGCTAGTTCTTCCTCCTGATTTGCTCTATGTAAAGTTTTGTAGAACTCCCGATAGACTGTATCTACATGAGGCTCTTTTCTATGTCTACTCCATCTAGTTGCTTCCTGACCCAGGAACTCTAATGATTCTCATGATCTACTGGAAGTTGAGACTATCTCAAATTGAAAGCATGTTGAAGATGCTATACCTAACGACATAGATAGGAGCTTGGCCTTGCTCCCTTAGATGTGGTTAGAGTACTTGCATTAGTCTACAGTTGGGCAAAGTCATCTCACAAGAAGTCCATTGTGCTATTATTAGTACTTGTCTTTTTATTGTGAGAAAATACCTGATAAAGGCAGCTCAAAGCAAAGGTTTATTCTGGCACCTAGCTCTAGGGGAGTCCATGATGGGAAGGAAGTCACAAAGATGGGACCTTGAAACAGGAGGTCAGCTTGCACCTACAGTCCTGTGGCAGAGAAATGGATGCTGGTGCCCAGCTGCCTCCCTCCTTTTTACTGAGTTCATGATTTTAAAGCAGGGACTGATGTTGGCACAATAGATGTAGGCTTTCCCACATCTATTGATCTAATGTAGAAAACCACTTCAGGACATGTCTGAAGAGTTCTTCCATGATGATTCTAAATGCCATCAGGTCAACAATCAAGATCAATCACACAATAATAAAGGGTCAAGTATTTCACATAATGTACTGAATACTGACTGACGATTAAGAAGAATGTTTCTGTGGGACCTGACCATTGGCATACACTCAATGCACATGAAAGAGCTGTCTCTGTTGAATGCTGTTGCACTTCCAAATCGTAGTGAAGGGGACAATGACAACCTGAGCTATCAGAGAGACTGTCTACAATTTTGATCTGTCAATATATGTAACAGTCAGGAAAAGATTCTTCCATAAACAGGGACATATATTTGGGAAACAACTAGCAAGGCAATGAGACTATATGATCTCTCCATGAGTATATCCACAGGGGCTGTCACAGGGCAGCTATGCCAGGACATAAATGAGGCATAGTATGTCTTGAATATCTTGGTTACAGAAATTGCTTCCAAGGAGTGGCTTGTGGTTTTGTATTTAGGTTAAATGTGTTTGTTAAGGTCCTTTCAGACGTACCTTTAATGTAAGCAATGACTTTTGCACAGAACAATGTAAGAGTTTCTGTGTTACATTTAGAATAAGGCTTTCAGAAATGACAGCTGTTTCTTCACAATCCCTTAAATTGTTCTACTGTCTGTCTCTCACCTACCTACCTACCTATATATTACCTATCTGTCATCTCTATACCTATCAAATGTTTATATCTTATGTTTGACTATTGAAACTCTATGTACACATCCTGTGAAATGTTTCATCATTATTAAGAAATGTCATACATATGTATGAGTAAAGTCAATTTAATTGTAAACTGTGATCAATATCAGTTAGGTTTATTAGCCAAAATTCACTAAGAGAATTTCCTATGGTTTTGGAGATGAGAATTACAATATTATCAGACTGGAAACTTTTAAATTAAAGATTTGTTATGTGAGATTTGGCCCTAGCCAATTAATTGTTACAATTATTAATAACATCCCTTCTTCACATAGAGCAGTTTTTTCTTTTTTAATGTTATTGTTTAATCTGTAGATCAATGTTGTTATGATTAGCTGAAAAAGAAGTGAATTCTGTGCACTCTGTTGCTTTCCATCTCCTGATCGACAGGAAAAATAACATACAAGTATTATCTTTTGGCTTTCTGCTACACACGTTTATGTGTTTAGTTAACTTGGTCTGCTTGAACGGAATGACATCCATGGGTTTCACATGTGTGTTGCTTAAGTATTGTGTTTCACGTGGAGCAGCCAAGTTCAACACATCAAAATTAATTTCCAGCAGATTCAACGTCATTGGAACTAAATAACAAACAAATGATCAGGCTTTGAGGAAAGGAGTAACTGTAGTTCAAAGATCAGAAAAAAATGATGCTTGGCCTGATGGTACACTTTAGTGGCTCAGTGTGTCTGCATAGCATGAAGACCCTGGGTTCCTTCCCTAACAAAGAAAGAAAAGAAAGATTCTACGATGAAATACTTCTGAGATGATTTTACTTGCCATGATTCTTAGGGACCATAGTGACAGAAGCACCCCTAGCTGCTGTGTGGTGACAGAAGCACCCCTGGCTGCTGTGTGGTGACAGAAGCACCCCTGGCTGTCAGAAGCACCCCTGGCTGCTGTGTGGTGACTGTCAGAAGCACCCCTGGCTGTCAGAAGCACCCCTGGCTGCTGTGTGGTGACAGAAGCACCCCTGGCTGCTGTGTGGTGACAGAAGCACCCCTGGTTGCTGTGTGGTGACAGAAGCACCCCTGGCTGCTGTGCGGTGACAGAAGCACCCCTGACTGTCAGAAGCACCCCTGGCTGCTGTGTGGAGTGCTTTGCATACGGAGGGAGAGGACTATGTTCTTGTTCTTGGGCTTTAGTTGTTTCTCAGCTGATCATAAACCACTTCTAGGTGTCTAACCTAAAACAAGGCTTCTTTTACTTGGCATAATGAACACTTTTTCAATATGATAAAATTAGCTTGTTTATTTATTATTTGTTTTTGGTTTTTTATATAAAAGGGGACCAAAGAGGGCAATTTACAGCCCGTTATATAGCTTCCTAGTAGTTAGAATTTAGGATATGAAAATGTTTCAGATATCTCTTTATTCAAATTTCTTCTGTACTTCCTCATTTTCTTTTAAATCTACTCTGCTTATGGATTCGAGGTATCTCTTAGAAAAGACCCTAGATATCCTGAAACAAATAAAAATCTAAGAAAAGAAAGTCAATTTATTGCTGTAATATTTTGCTGGATTATTTGTCTTTAATCATTATTAAGAATATCAACTGCATTTGTGTTATTGCTCTTTTTGAAACTGCTCACCCTTCGCTCACTATCTCCAAAGTTTGTGAGTCAAAAGAAAATAGGCTCTTATTTCATCTCAAAAACTGGGGACTCTTAAGTTTTGATGGTGCTTGGCCTTGTAAGTTCTTGTTTTGTGTGGCACCAGTGGGGTCACTTAGTGGTGTGCACAGCTGACTGGTCTGAGACCGAAACAGTCCACTTATTAGCTAGCACATTGGCAAGCGATGGTAAGGGGGCTGGACCCAGTTGGTGGCTTTCCCTGTGTGGTGGCTTAGGGAGACTGGTTATGCTGAGGTCAGTGATACCCGGACCAGGGTGAATGCTTCCTGACTTCTGCAGTCCCAAAGTCTTGGGCCTAGCATCTTTTATAGGCTGAAACAGTCACAGCTCACTTAGACTCAAGTGGAAGAAGCACAGACCCATCATTTCACAAGAAGGACTGATTATAAATTCTTAGTAACATCTGGTAGACCTGCCAAACTTACTGGAAGAAAGAAGCTTTACCTCCAGGACTTCTAATGTCTTAGGTAATTTTTCTTTTCTGTAGTATGTCATGCTAATTTATGAAATCCATTTGCTTTAAATTTACTTACATGAAGTTTACAGTTTTATGACATATATTCATATTTAATATAATATATTGTAATTATACCTCCTACTATTTCTTGTCTGAAGGAAGGGTCGCCACTTATATAATATAAAGCCTACATATTCAACACATTCTCTGGGAGGAAAATCACTCCTGTAAAAACGGATCTCATGACCAAACACAGGCTTTCCTGTAAAACTAAAGTTCTAGCTCACTAAATATCCTCAGTAAAACACTTTGGTGTTCTCAAAGTTGAGCTGTGCACGCTAAGAATTTTGTTTATTTGTTTGTTTTGTTTTGATTTGATTTTGATACAAACTAAAGTCACCTGGGAAGAGGAATGTAAGCTGATGAATTGCCTCCACCAGATTGGCATCTGGGTCTGTGGGTCTGTGGGTCTGTGGGTCTGTGGGTGTGTGGGTGTGTGGGTCTGTGGGTCTGTGGGTCTGTGGGTCATTTTCTTTACTGCTAATAGATGTTGAAGGGACCAGCCCATCACAAGTAGTACCACACCTTGACAGATGGGCCTGGGATCTATAAAAAAAGAGTGGCTGAGCAAAGCCATTGAGAGCAAGCCAATTTGCAGCAGTCCTATGTGGCCTCTGCTTTAGTTCTCCCTACTCCCAGATTCTCAACTTAAGTTCTTGCCTTAGCTTCTCTAGATGGCGGACTATAAACCTGTAAGTCAAATAAACCCTTCCCTATCTTGCTTTTAGTTGTAGTATTTATCACAGCAATGGAAACTAAATTAGAACCTTCGGGTTTTACTTTTATCCAAAATATGTCTTTCTACTCAATACCACTGCTCCCCACAACTCTCTACAAATAACAAGCAAGCATTGATTGACAGATTGTGATGCCTGGCACCTCCTTCCTCTTGATTGACAGATTGGGCTGCCTGGTACCACCTTCCTCTTTCCCACTAACACGATTTAGCTACATCTCTTGACAGTTGAAAATGATGGCTTGCCAATATTCTCAGTGATATGTCATTTGAGAAATTGCTCTCTTCTGTATAATTTTCTAACCACCCATTTTCTTAGTTTTCCCTTTTCTTTTCACTTCATATTGCTTGTTCTTATTAAGATAAAATAATTGAAAACAATTTGAAATTATCTGTCTTCTCTCTCTGAAGTATGTTTAGTCTGTGCTTAGTTTTAAATGTTCACTTTATAGATAAGAAAATAGAAGATGTTACAATTTTGCCTGTTAGCCCCCATAACAATTATGCTGTCTTTATGTGTTCATCTCTGTCACTATCAGTCTCACCCTGTGAGGCTGCATCTCGTTATCCTTACAAGATTGGAAGATTCTAGTAATGGAGGACCAGCAGGCCCTCTGTAATGTTATGTGTATGCCCCGTTGAGTTATTGGTCTGCCAAGCTACAAACCAGGCTAGTTTCTCTCTGTTTAATTTATCTTCATTAATTTCTCTTGACAATATTTTTGTAGTTTTTAGTATACAGATTAAGTATATTCTTACTAAACACTTAACCTTACATGGAGAGATTCAGGATTCTTTACCAAACACTAATCTCTCTCTCTCTCTCTCTCTCTCTCTCTCTCTCTCTCTCTCTCTCTGTCTGCCTCTCTTTCTCTTTCTTTCTCACACACACACACACACACACACACACACACACACACAAACACATACACACACATACACACAAACCAAGGCAGACAGACCCCCCCATACACACACCAAAGACAGATCCACACATACCACAAACAAAACTGGTATCCTATTTCAGTATTTTGATTCCACTATAAATAGTACTTTTTATCTTCTAATTTCTTCTCCTCTCATATGGTAACTCCCAACTACAGTTTCTTCTCCTTCTCCTCCCTCTTCTCCCCTACACACACCCTCCCATTTCCCCCCAGATCTGTCTTCCCTTCACCTCCTCTCAGAAAAGAGCAGGCCTTCCAGGGAGGTACATCATCCAAATAAGGATAACAAGCTACAATAAGACCAAGCACACATTCTGGCATTAAGGCTGGACTAAGCAACCCAGTAGGAAGAAAAAGGCAGCAAAGGCAGGCAAGAGTCAGAGGTAGCCCCTGTTCCCACAAGAGCACCAAGCTACACAACCATAAGATAAATGCAGAGGACCTAGGTGGGATCCCTCCAGGCTCCCTGATCTCTGTAAGCCCACTTGAGTCCCAGTCAGTTGGTTTTGTGGGCTATGTTCCTGTGGTGTCCTTGACTCTTCTGGCTCCTCCAATCCTTCCTCCCCATTCTCTGCAGCACCTCACCCCCAGCCCCACCTAAAGTTTGGTTGTGGGAGTCTGCATTTGCTTTCATCAGTTGTTGGATGAAATCACTCTGATGACAATTATTCTAGTTTTCAGTCCCAGATCATCCTGTAAGCATGACAAACTGTAGGTCAGAGGTTTTTGAGGCTGGGTTGGTGTCCCAATCCCTCTACTTGAGGTCTTGTCTGGTTATAGAGGACGGCCAGTTCAGGTTCCTTGTTCCTCATTACTTGGAATGTTTGCTAGTGTCACCCTTGTAGACTCCATGGAGTTTCCATTGCACTAGATTTCTATCTCACTCCCGAAATGCCACCTAATTCCAGTCATCTCTCCCAGTATTCTACCCCTAGATCACCCCCACCTGACCCTACCTTTTCTCATCCCCACCCACTCCAAGTCCACCCATGAAATCTATTCTATTTCCAATTCCTCAATGAATCTCTCTACTTAATTAACCTCTCTGGGTTTGTGGATTGTAGCATGGCTATTCTTTATAGCTAGTATGTACTTAAGTGAGTACACACCATATTTGTCTTTTTTATCTGGGTTATCTCACTCAGAATCATTTTTTCTAGTTCCATCCATTTTCCAGTAAATTTCATGATATCATTTTTATGTTAAGAGCTGAGTAATATGCCATTGTGAAAATGCACCACTTCTTTTTTTTTAAAAAAAATAATTCTTTGGTTGAAGGGCATCTAGGTTGTTTTAAGCTTCTACTTAGTGTGAATAAAGCTGTTATGAACGTAGGTAGGTGAGCAAGTGTCCTTATGGTAGGTGGGGTGGCCTTGGAGTATATGGCTAGGGGTGGGATGGCTGGGTCATAGGTAGATCAATTTACAATTTTCTGGGAAACTACCATATTAATTTCTAAAATGGCTGTACACATCTGCACTCACAACAGAAGTGGAGGAGTGTTCCCCTTGTTCTACATTCTTACCAGCATGAGCTGTCTCATGAGTTTTTTATTTTAGCTATTCTGATAGGTGTTAGAATGGATTCTTAAGAGTTGCTTTGATTTGCATTTCCCTGATGGCTAAGGATGTTGAACATTTCTTTAAGTGTTTCTCAGTCATTTCAGATTCCTCTCGAGAATCCTGTTTGGATTTGTACTCCATTTCAAAATTTGGATTATATTTAGTTTGTTGAAGTTTAGTGTCTTGAGTTCTTTCTACATTTTGGATATCCACCTGTCAGATGAGGACTTGGTGAAAAGCTTTTCCCATTCTGTAGGCTGTCACTTTGCCTGAAAGACAGTGTTTTTGCCTTACAGAGGTTTTCAGTTTCATGAGGTCTCATTTGTTAATTGTTGGTTGTAGTGTCCACACTACTGATATTCTGTTCAGAAAGTTGTCTCCTGTGGAAGTGTATTCAATGCTATTTCCCATGCTATTGGCCATGGGTCCCTCCATGGATACTCTTTGGTTGGGGGTTTAGACCCTGGGAGCTCTGGTGGGTCTGATTGGTTGACATTGTTGTTCTTCCTATGGGGTTGCAAACCCCTTCAGTTCCTTCAGTCCTTTGTCTAACTCCTCCACTGGGGATCCGTGCTCAGTCCAATGGTTGGCTGTGAGCATCCACCTCTGTATTTATCAAGATCTGGCAGACATCTATATCAGGCTCCTGACAACATGCATTTCTTGGCATCTACAATAGTGTCTAGGTTTGGTGACTGTATATGGGATAGGTCCCCAGGTAGGACAGTCTCTGGATGGCCTTTCCTTCAGTATCTGCTCCACAGTTTGTCTCTGTATCTCCTCCCATGAGTATTTTGTTCTCCCTTCTAAGAAGGACTGAAGCATCCACAATTTGGTCTTCCTTCTTCTTGAGCTTCATGTGGTCTGTGAATTGTATCTTGGGTATTCTGAGTTTTTGGGTTAATATCCACTTATCAGTGAGCACATCCCATGTATGTCCTTGTATGTCCTTTTGTGATTGGGTTACTTCACTCAACATGATATTCTCTGGTTCCATCCATTTGCCTAAGAATTTCATGAAGTCATTGTTTTTTGATAGCTGAGTAAATGTGTAAATGTACCACATTTTCTGTTTGCATTCCTCTGTTGAAAGACATCTGGGATCTTTTTAGCTTCTGGCTATTATAAATTAGGCTGCTATGAACATAGTGGAGCATGTGCCCTTATTACATGTTGAAGCATCTTCTGAGTATATGCCCAGGAGTGGTATAGCTGAGTCCTCAGATAGTACTGTGTTTAATTTTCTGAGGAAATGCCAGACTGAATTCCAGAGTGTTTGTACCAGCTTGCAATCCCACCAGCAATGGAGGAGTTTTCCTCTCTCTCCACATCCTCACCAGCATGTGCTGTCATTTGAGTTTTTGATCTTAGCCATTCTGACTAGTGTGAGGTAGAATTTCAGGGTTGTTTTGACTTGCATTTCCCTGATGACTAAGGATGTTGAACACTTCTTTAGGTGCTTCTCTGCCACTTTAGTTTCCTCACTTGAGAATTCTTTGTGTAGCTCTGTTCCCCATTTTTAATAAGGTTATTTAGTTCTCTGGAGTCTTAATTTCTTTAGTTCTTTGTATATATTGGATATTAGCCCTCTATTGGATATAAGATTGGTAAAGATATTCTTCCAATGTGTTGGTTGCCATTTTGTCCTATTGACAGTGTTCTTTGCCTTACAGAAGCTTTGCAATTTTATAATGTCCCATTTGTCTATTGTTAATCTTAGAGCATAAGCTATTGGTGTTCTTCTGTTCAGGAAATTTTCCCCTGTGCCTATGTGTTCAAGACTTTCCCCTACTTTCTCTTCTGTTAGTTTCAGTGTATCTGGTTTTATGTAGGGGTCCTCAATTCACTTGGACTTGAGCTTTATACAAGGAGACAAGAATGGGTCAAGGGCTGGAGAGATGGCTCAGTGGTTAAGAGCACTCACTGCTCTTCAGAAAGTCCTGAGTTCAAATCCCAACCACCACTTGGTGGCTTACAACTATCTGTAATAAGATTTGATGCCCTCTTCTCCTAAGTTGGAAGACACTTACAGTGTACCTTCATATAATAATAGATAAACTTTTAAAAAATAATGGGTCTAACCACTAGTTGAACCAGTACCACTTGTTGAAAATGCTGTCTTTTTTTCCACTGCATGGCTTTAGCTCCTTTGTCAAAGATCAAGTGACCATAGGTGTGTGGGTTTATTTCTGGCTCTTCAATTCTATTCCATTGATCTTCTGTCTGTGTCTGTACCAATAACATACAGGGTTTTTTTTTGTTTGTTTGTTTTGTTTTTATCACTATTGCTCTGTAATATAGCTTAAGGTCTGGGGTGGTGATTCCACCAGAAGTTCTTTTATTGTTGAGAATAGTTTTAGTTATTCTGGGTTTTTTATTATTCCAAATGAATTTGCAAATTGCTCTAACTCTATGAAGAATTGCATTGGAATTTTCATGGGGATTGCATTGAATCTGTTGATTGCTTTTAACAAGATGGCCATTTTTACTATATTAATCCTGTCAATCCATGAGCATGGGAGATCTTTCCATCTTCTGAGATCTTCATTGATTTGTTTCTTCAGAGACTTGAAGTTTTTGTCAAATGGATCTTTCTCTTGCTTGGTAAGTGTTACACAAAGATAATTTTATATTATTTGTGACTATTCTGAAGTGTCATTTCCCTAATTTCTTTCTTAGCCTGTTTATCCTTTGAGTAGAGAAAGGTTACTGATTTGTTTAAGTTAATTTTATATCCAGCCACTTTTCTGAAGTTGTTATCAGCTTTAGGAGTTCTCTAGTGGAATTTTTGGGTTCAGTTATGTGTACTAGCATATCATCTGCAAATAGTGATATTTTGACTTCTTTCTTTCCATTTTGTATCCTTTTGACCTCCTTTTCTTGTCTAATTTCTCTGACTAAGACTTAGATTACTATATTGAATATGTAGGGAGAGAGTGGGTAGCCTTGTGTAGTCCCTGATTTTAGTGGGATTACTTCAAGTTTCTCCCCATTTAGTTTGATGTTGGCTACTGATTTGCTGTATGTTGATTTTACTATGTTTAGAGATGGGCCTTGAATTCCTGATCTTTCCAAGATTTCTACCATGAAGGGATGTTGAATTTTGTCAAATGCTTTCTCAGCATCTAATGAGATGATCATATGGTTTTTTTCTTTGACTTTGTTTATATATAGTGAATTATGTTGATGGATTCTGTATATTGAACCATCCCTGAAGCCCTGGGTTGAAGCCTGCTTGATCATGTTGGACAATTGTTTTGATGTGTTCTTGAATTCAGTTTGTGAGAATTTTATTGAGTTTTTTTTGTATCGATATTCATATGAGAAATTGGTCTGAAGTTCTCTTTGTTCGTTGGGTCTTTGAATGGTTTAGGCATAAGTTTAATTGTGACTTCATAGAATGAATAGGGTAGTGTTCCTTCTGTTTTTATTTTGTGGAATAGTTTGAAGACTATTGGTATTAGGTATCCTTTGAAGATCTGATAGAATTCTGCACTAAAACCATCTGGTCCTGAGATTTTTTTTGGTTGGGAGGTTTTTAATGACTGCTGCTATTTCTTTAGAGGTTATGGGACTGTTTAGATGGTTTATCTGATCTTGATTTAACTTTGGTATCTGTCTATAAAGTTGTCCATTTCGCCAAAATTTTCCATTTTTGTTGAGTATAGGCTTTTGTAGTAGGATCTGATGAATTTTTGAATTTCCTTGGTTTCTGTTGTTATGTCTTCCTTTTCATTTTTGATTTTGTTAATTTGGATACATTCTCTGTGCCCTCTGGTTAGTTTGGATAAGGGTTTATCTATCTTGTTGATTTTCTCAAATAACCAGTTCCTGGTTTTGTTGACTCTTCGTATAGTTCTTTTTGTTTCTAGTTGTTTGATTTCTGTCCTGAGTGTGATTATTTCCTACTGTCTACTCCTTTTGGTTACATTTGCTTCTTTTTGTTCTAGAGCTTTCAGATGTGCTATCGAGCTGCTAGTATATGCTCTCTCCAGTTTCTTTATGGAGGCACTTAGAGCTATGAGTTTTCTTCTTAGCACTGCTTTCATTGTGTCCCATAAGTTTGGGTATGTTGTGTCTTCATTTTCATTAAATTCTAAAATGTCTTTAATTTCTTTCTTTCTTTCTTCCTTATCCAAGTTATTATTGAGTATAATGTTGTTCAGCTTCCATGTGTATGTGGTCATTCCGTTGTTTTTGTTGATATTAAAGAGAAGCGTTAGTCCATGGTGATCTGATAAGATGCATGGGATTATGTCAATCTTCTTGTATCTGTTGAGGCCTGTTTTGTGACCAATCATATGATCAGTTTTGGAGAAGGTACCATGAAGTGCTGAGAAAAAGGTATATTCTTTTGTTTTAGAATGAATGTTTTATAGGTATCTGTTAAATCTACTTGGTTCATAACTTCTGTTAGTTTCACTGTGTCTCTGTTTAGTTTTTGTTTCCATGATCTGTCCATTGAAGTCTCCCACCATTATTGTGGAAGGGGTAATGTGTTCTTTGAGCTTTAGCAAAGTTTCTTTTATGAATGTGGGTGCCCTTGCATTTGGAGCATAGATGTTCAGAATTGAGAGTTCATCCTGGTATATTTTTTTCTTTAGTGAGTATTAAGTGTCCTTCATTATCTTTTTTGAAACTTTTGGTTGAAAGGCGATTTTATTCCTTATTATAATGGCTACTCCAGCTTGTTTCTCATGACCATTTTCTTGGAAAAAATTTTCTAGCCTTTTACTCTGAGGAAGTTTTTGTCTTTGTCACTGAGGTGTGTTTCCTGTGTTCAGCAAAATGCTGGGTCCTGTTTATGTATCCAGTCTGTTAGTCTATGTCTTTTTACTGAGGAATTGAGCCTATTGATATTAAGAGATATTAAGGAATAGTGATTGTTGTTTCCAGTTATTTTTGTTAAGAGGTGGAATTACGTTTGTGTGGCTATCTTATTTTGGGTTTGTTGAAAGATTACTTTCTTGCTTTTTCTAGTGTGTAGTTTCCGTTCCTATGTTGCAGTTTTCCATCTATCATCCTTTGTAGGGCTGGATTTGTGGAAAGATATTGTGTAAATTTGGTTTTGTTATGGAATATCTTTGTTTCTCCATCTATGATAATTGAGAGTTTCACTAGGTATAATAGCCTGGGTTGGCTTTTGTGTTCTTCTAGGGTCTATATGACATCTGCCCAGGATCTTCTGGCTTTTATAGTCTCTGGTGAAAAGTCTGGTATAATTCTGATAAGTCTGCCTTTATATGTTACTTTACCTTTTTCCCTTACTGCTTTTAATATTCTTTTTTTGTGCATTTGGTGTGTTGACTATCATGTTACAAGAGGAATTTTGTTTATGGTCCAATCTATTTGGAGTTCTGTAGGTTTCTTATATATTCATGGGCATCTCTTTCATTAGGTTAGGAAAGTTTTCTTCTATAATTTTGTTGAATATATTTACTGGCACTTTAATTTGGGAATCTTTGCTTCTTTCTTTCTTTTTCTTTCTTTCTTTCTTTCTTTCTTTCTTTCTTTCTTTCTGTCTGTCTGTCTGTCTGTCTGTCTGTCTTTCTTTCTTTCTTTCTTTCTTTCTTTCTTTCTTTTTTTCTTTTTCTAAGACAAGGTTTCTCTGTATAGCCCTGACTGTCTTGGAACTCACTTTGTAGACCAGGCTGACCTTGAACTCAGAAATCTACTTGCCTCTGCCTCCCAAGTGCTGGGATCAAAGGTGTGGGCCACCACTGCCCAGCTCTTTGCTCTTTTCTATACCTATTATTCTTAGGTTTGGTCTTCTCATCATGTCCAGGATTTCCTAGATGTTTTCTGGTCCAGTCTATTTGGAGTTCTGTAGGCTTCTTGTATGTTCATGGGCATCTCTTTCTTTAGGTTAGGGAAGTTTTCTTCTATAATTTTCTTGA